>SOPF01006287.1:0-22058 GCA_012979155.1 Hypericum perforatum | reverse complement strand
CTCTTCCTCTGGCAGCAGTAGTTGATCTTCCTCGAGTAGTTCCTCTTTCTCTTCCTCTTCCTCTTTGCGGGACCATCTTTGTAGCCCTTTGGACAGCAGCTGAGCTTGATTCTCCTTGTTCAAAATTTAACCCTATTTGTGATGATAGGTCAGAAGGACCACAAAAGATCTACATAACACAATAAGAAACATAAATTAGTTGTAAAACAGATAGCTAGTGGACAAAATTAGCTATTATATGCATTGAATAACTACAAACCTGTTGGCGCACATGGGAAGAGCGGGTCGCATGTGCAGGTGGTCCAACTTGAGGGGTAACTTGTCTCTGCCTTTGTTGCTACAAAAAGAAGTACTTTTGAATTAAAATATGTGAAAGCGAAATAAAGAAAGTGTGTCCAAGTCCAAGGAGTACATACCAAGGTGCTTTTTCTTTTACCCCTTGTAGGTCCTCCTTGACAGCTCCTTTGATTGTGTCCAAGTCCTCCACAAATTGCACATGTTACTGTGTTTGACCTACTTGATGGCGCTTTACCCTCAATTTCTTGCCTGGTCCTTTGTTTCTTAGGTCTACCTGCTCTTCTTGTTAGTGGCGGAGGAAGATAGAAATCAGACCCCTCATCGGGTTCCAGATCCTCCTCAGCAAAGGAATGGACACACAGCTGGTATGTCCTCTTCCACATCTCAACAGTAAAGTATTCATGAACATAGTGACATATATCTCTTTCCAGATAAGTCACACATGCTACAACATGGACACAAGGCACTCCGCTTAATTGCCAGACATTACACGAGCAGGTGCGCTCTTCAAGCTTCACAACAAACTTCCTGTCCTCACACTCAACTTCAAACTCTAAGTTCCTAGCAGGATAAATCTTACATCTCCTACACTGTCCACTCAACCTTCTGAGTTGTTTCATGACAGATGGAACAATAGGCCAAGCACAATTCTCTGCCATCGAATAGCATTCATGCTGCCTAATCATGACTTGCTGTCTTAATTTGTCAAGTAGCTCAACTATAAGAGCATCTCTCAAGTCTAAAATCCACTTATTAAAGGATTCTACAATGTTATTGGTAACATCCATCGACTTCACATAGTCATCGAAGGCGTACCTTGACCATTTTTCAACCGGGATCCTTTGTAGCCAAGTGGCTGGAGTCATCAATTGCCCGTTTATCATCTTTCCAGGTACTTGCTCTAACTTCAAGAGTGCCATAGCCTTATTGAAATCTGCTCTTGTTGTAGCATACACCATTGTCCAGAAGAAACTGCTCACATCTACACCTCTGAAGGTGTCTTTCAAGTTGGCAACGATATGCTTGCAACACCTCCTATGTCTTGCATTTGGGAAGGCCGCTTCAATTTGATCTCCAAGACCCTGCAAATCAATCAAATGGTGGTTATAATTATAGCCAAGTATACACATCATATGTAAATAACAAGTAAGTAAACTATACCTTTTGTCCATCACTCATGAAGGTAAGAACTTTTCCACTTGAATGGGCGCTTACACAATCTGACAACAGCTCCATGAACCACAGCCAATTAGCAGTATTTTCTTTTTCAACTATTGCCCACGCAATTGGAACGATGCCATTGTTTGCATCTATCCCAATGGCAGACAGCATCACACCTCCAAATGGCCCCTTCAAGTGGCAGCCATCGATACCTATGATAGGTCTACACCCATTCATGAAACCCCACTTCATAGCGTGTAGGCATATGAACACCCTCCAAAATTGCAAAGGTTGATCTGTGCTACTTCTTGGGTGTCCTTGCAATTTGACCACACTTCCTAGGTTCACCTTTAGCAGCAACTCACAATACTTTTGGAGTTTTCGGTAACTATCAATGTGATCACCTTAAGCCTCCCTCCTTGCTAGTTTTTTGGCTCTCCACAGCCTCCAACTTTTAGGATCTACCCCCCATGACTTTAGAGAAGCTCGGATTGTTTTGTTATCCAAGTTTGGATTTACTCTCACTAAATCTTTTATTTGAGTCGCAATCCACTTAGGATTTGCTAAGCGGTCATCTGACACACGCATACAAGTATGCAAGTTAGTGAGAGTCTTGACCATAAACACCTTCTGACCATTCAATCTTGAACCATGGATCCTCCAGGGACACTCTCCTTTGCAAGCAGCTGTTATCCTTGATGGTTCATTTCTGATAAATTGAACCGGAAAACCATTCCTGACTATGTATCCTTTTAATGCAGTTCTGAATTCCTCATGGTCCTTGAAAACCATCTTCACTTGGAAGATGAAATCATCATCTATCACACCTCTATACCCCACACCTCCATAGTCATGAATTGGATCCATCTTAATCTTCTTCTTTGCTCTCCTACGTGATCCTCGATCAAGTCTTCTCTCCTCATCACTATCTGTTTCTTCACTTAATGGGTTCTTATCATCAGGATCAACATCTTGAAAGTCTGTTTGTTCACCATCCTCTGAAGCAACACCATCATCACTCTCATCTAAATCTGACATCGAGAAGCTACTGTCATCACTGTCATCCAAATCTGACAAATGGAAGCTACTGTCATCACATCCTCCACATCAGCAGTTGGATCCACCTCAGCAGCTGAAGCCACATAATGTGCCTCCTCCACATCAGCTGCCTCCTCCACCTCATCAGCTGGATCCACATAATATGCCTCCTCCACCTCATCAGCTGGATCCACATCAGCTGCCTCCTCCATAACAGCCTCGTCCACCTCAGTAGCTTCCTCCACATTGGCTGCCTCCTCCACCTCAGCAGCCTCATCCACATCAGCTGCCTCCTCCATAACAGCCTCCTCCACCTCAGTAGCTTCCTCCACATTAGCTGCCTCCTCCACCTCAGTAGCTTCCTCCACATTAGCTGCCTCTTCCACCTCAGCAGCCTCCTCCACATCAGCTGCCTCCTCCAAAATAGCCTCCATCACATCAGTAGACTCCTCTAGCTCAATAGCCTCCTCCATTTCAGCAAAGTCAACATAGAAATCATCCTCCTCCTCAACAGCCTCCTCATCCGCATTATCCTCAACCTCTACAACCTCCTCAACACCAGGCTCCTTAATACCCTCCTCAACAGTAGGCTCCTCAATAGCCCCCTCCTTCACCACATTCTCTTCCCTAATCAAATCAATAACACCACCTGACCTAGCCTCGTCCATATCAAACCCCACACCACCACATAGTCTAAGAAAACTCTCTCTTTCTAAGGCTGGCTGACGACAGTGGAGCACTTTTCCCTTCGGGCTTACCGTCAAAAGGGGTATTCCTCTTTCATCAGCTTCGATAAATACTCTAATGACATCTTTGTCCGAATATATTTCGAACAAAAACATTATGTCATCATCACAACTGATCTCCAGTCCCCCTTCCGATTTATAACGGCAAAACGAACTCTCTATTTTGAATGCTTTATACACCTTCTCAATAAGCTTGAGGAAACAAAAGTAGTCAGGATCCACATTATCGTAGAATCGGGACTCACCTTCATAAACCAATTCCAACGTGAACAGCTTGCTCGCCATGCTCTTGATAACCCAGAAACTACGGTTTCTGGGTACCCAATTTGGGGAAATACAGCAGCACCAAGGGTAAGTGTAGGGAAGAAGGCTTTTGAATGGGGCGGAGAAGCAGAGTGGGGGAGGAGAATCACGGCGGAGGAGAAGCACGACGGAGGTGAGTTTAGGGATCTGGGGTTAGGTCTCACGAAGTTAAAATGAGGGAGTAGTTTTTTTAAGTTACTGTTTTGTTTCTTACCAAGTTAAAATGGTTAAAGGTAAAAGGGAGGGCATTTTTGTCTTTTCGCGTGGCCCCTCGCCGGCGAAATAGGCCGATTCCGGCATGAGGGGCCAAATGGTACAATTGTTTCAAACATAGGGGCCTTTTTAATCGAATTGCGAAAAACAGGGGGGCCAGCGTTAAATACCCCAAACTAAAGGGGGCCAGATGTAATTAACTCGGATAATAATTCCGAACAATAACGCTGACGAAACCAATTAGAGTCTAGGAAACACACAGTAGTAGATCGGGGAGAGAGTGAGTGATGGCTTTGGCGGAAGAGGGATCGTGGTCGGGGCTGAACCCGGCCGCGCCGACGTTCGTGCCGGCGGCGTACCGGCGGGTGGAGGACTTCTCTCCGGAGTGGTGGAACCTGGTCCTGACGAGCCCCTGTTTCCGAGACTACTGGCTAAGCCTCTTCCCGGACGGCCAGTACGACGTCGTTTCCGAGGACGAGGAGGCGTCTTTCGAGGACGACGATGACGTGTTCCTCCCCGGGAATGAGCTGGGAAATGGACCCCAGGAGAACGGATCTGCTCTCCCGATGCCTCGAAATGGTATGTTCCGGATTCATCTATATCTATTAAAAAAGGATCTATTTGAAGGATAGATCCTTAGGTTTTGGTTTGGGTACAAATCCGAGTCTTAGATCCTATGGCTAAATGCTTTTTTTTTTACATCGTATAGAAGTGTTCTGAACCCATCGTGTCATGACATGTTGGTGAAGTCAAAGTCGGTGTTAGCTTTGGTCTGAACTTCGTTTAAAAGGCCGTGTTGAGATTACAATATTACTTCATGTAAGTGTGGTGGGCTTGTTAACTCATTGCAATAAGGTTTTGAGTGAGGCTTTAATTAGTAACGATCGAGTTCGATTGGCTGGATCAAGGACCTTATCAATTGAGAGTAGTATTTAGAATTGCTGATTTTTAATTTTCAGAAAGAAAGAAAGAAAAAGAATTGTTGACTTTTAACGGTTTTTTGCTAATTTGTGCTGTCATTACTTGGTTTTGGTTTCTCTCCTTGCCAATTGCGGAGATGAGCTTGTGTTGGCCGTTGTGTTAAGTTCCGAAGTTGTTACTGAACTTCTTTCACGTTGAACGGGATTGGCTAATCTCACCATGTGTATGTTACTCCTCTTACCAGCCTTCAAAACAGATGTGGAAGCTTTGCTGAAGGATGTGAAAGTGCCGAAATCTTTGAAGCCTGTCAGTCCCAAATGCTCACCTAGAATTCCCAAGTATCAGAAGAAGGCCGCACACTACGTGAGCCCAAAACCGACCCCTATGCGCATTAACCAGCCTCGCTGATTTAGTTGCTTCCCGGACTTGCTTAATGGTTAGCTGCAGTGTTGCTGACCGTGTTAGCTCTAGCCCGTGTGTCCAAGTTTAACTTCAGTAGGTTGTGCATACTAGCTAGCTCTGTGGAATCCGTGTGGTTTGTGTGATTTAGGAGTTATGTTGTGGAAATAAATAAAGTCTAATGCCTTCAATCCGGGTGGTTTCAAGCATCTAAAAGTTTGTACATTAATAGGGAATGGAAAACGTCTCTTTCCTCTGGTGTTTAATCATTTTCTTTTCGTTTGATTTGGAGTTAAATATGGGCAGAATTGGGTTTCTGTTCTGTCTATCTGCTGCTGCTTCCATACGAGTCTTATTATCCCGGAAGTGAATTCACTTGAAACGTCTCAGTTTTTTTTATATCAAGTGCTATTCGAACACCCACATAATTTACTAATCCAGGTATGATTTATAAGTTGGATGTGAATTTTGTAAAGTGGCAAAATCTTACTAACAAGTATTTGATACTAATATTTAACATTATTACATTCAAATGCTTCGAAATCAATACTTAAGAACTAATTGGTTTAGAAAGAAGGACAGGGGTCAAAATTATTTACATGACGAAAAACCCAAGATTTTTTTAGTAGAAGGTACGCTAGTGTATATATACTTCATCTGAATTCGATACTATAGAGATTTTAGCTCCATTGGTGGATGTAGCAACCATTCGGGCGCGATAATCTCAACCGAGACCTCTTGGAGTAAAATAAATTTTCTGATTGATAATCTAATCAAAATAGTTTCATTCTCCACTTGCGGCTCCATAGAGTTTTGAGTCATCGTCAATTTGGATCACGTATTCTCAGCAGTAGAACTACAAACTTATCGATTTCGAGCACATATTCTTTGCACGAAAAATTAAGACTAACACTTTGCATGCGATCCGATGAACAACTGATCCGGACCGTTGGATTATTTCCCATTTCACCTCTGATTTGATAGTCCGAATCAATTGTGTGCACGTAATCTGACGGTCCAGATCGCATGCACACATACACACTCCAGAAAAGTGTGTACCGCAACCTCATCGTTCTCTGCAATACCAACTACAAACACATAGTTTTCGATTTGAATTCAAATCTTACTTAATTATCTAATATCAATGCATTAAAGTTAGATAAAATGCAGGCCTATGGTTGCCTACATGGACCAAAAATGAGTATTGCCATTCAACAATGTGTACCTACACATTGTCTTCAAGAAATGAGCAATTTTCAATTGTAAAATACTCCCAAGTATTGATAGCAGCCACCCTCTTTGGTAGAGGAATCGAACCTTGAAGACTTCAACTTTTTGGTGATTAGTATTATAAGTTGCTCGAATGGTAATCGCACTTGCAATAATAATGTTGGTTTTGTTGCCGGTGGAAATGGTCGAGTAAATTCTTAGTAGCTTCCCTATTGTCCGGAATGGGGACATCACTTGCTTTTCTTCACGTGGTTTCAGATATCCAAGATAGTGTTCCAATAGCCGGCCACTTTTAACAAGGTATTAACTTGTTAAATAATGCTAAACAGCAATCAGATATTTAATTAATTTTTACATCACGAGTAAAATATAGGCGGCTCTCCATGTCCTACCCTTAACTCACGTGGACCAAAAAAAGAACGCTCTTACAGTAACTTTGACTCGTAAACACGGTAAATTGTCTTTGGATTTCTAAGATTTACACAAATTACTAATGCGATCCCTAATGTTCAAAAACATTCCATGTAGTTTGCTTAAGTGTTATTCTGGATTTGACAAAATATTTTTTGGAACAACAACCGCATTAACAAATAATATATTCCCAGGGATCAAGTTTTTGGTGAGAAACACAAACTGTGAGAATGTTAGGGAGGCTAAAAGGAATTTCTTTCTCTAACTTTCCATGTTTCAACGAATTCGATGGGTGATAATAGAATTTGGTCGGATCAAGTTGGATAGAGGTGCATATTTAGTATACATATCTGTTTTCCTTTGACTCACCAATTTTGTAGTGTATCTCCTAACTTTTTCACGAGGATAGTTGAGTAAGATGCGTAATTCTAATTGAACTTGGTGTTTAAGTGAATGTGATGTAACTCAATTTTGAAATTTGGTTCAAAATGAAAATTTGTTAGATTTTTTTTAATCGTGAGTATTTTACAATTCTTTAGAAATTGATCTTGCTATTCTATACACTTAATTACAATATATCTTTCATAATAGAACATTGACGTCTGAAGTTGTTTGGCTTAGACAGTTTATTTGGCGTGGCAATAGGTCAACCTTAAAGTACCGTGAATATAGATTTTTTGACCAAATAGAGTGTCATATATTTCTTTTATCTCTCATTCAACAATTGTTTTCTAAAATTCTGCTGCCCTAGTAGGAACATATATCATGGGATACACTTTAGAAAATTAAAAAAAATAGTATCGATCGCCTAAAAAATCAAATTAAATGTGTCTTCTACAAAAGAAAACGGAAATAATGAGATACATTTAATGTGGCATGTCATCCAAAATTTTCATCTTATGAATTAGGTATTGTCGGTCATATTCTGATTTTTTTTTTAAGTACAGAGTACATGTAGGATAATAACCGTACAACTACAACCTGTTTAATACTTTGAAGGCTCGTACGATAGCTCTTTTTTATTATTAAAAAACTATATCAATGCCGAGATAAAGAATAACATATGTTCTTGCTTTGAGTAAACGAGACATCCAAGAAATTTCACAATTTTCTAATTTTATCCAGTAGGAAAGACACAACTGGCAGCGTATATACTTTGCTTGTAATGATACACAAGATGGCCCAACGAAAATGTAATCTTCTACAAACCGACGATTAAATGACGAAAGATTCGTTAAATTAAGTAATTAATTTTAAATTTGAATCACCAAGAATATAAAATAATTTAATATTTATTAAATCAAAAAATATAAAAATTAATTCAATAATTATCCAAATATCATGTCAACTAAACAACAAACGATTCTTTCATTCACCAATTCGCAAGTAAAATTATTTCTTTCTATTTAATAAACAATAGTGTACAGGTCAAACTTTTCACCGTCATCATAATAGGATAATTAGTCTTAGTTTCAGTTCTTTGAACAAATATCCTTTTTAGCTCTTACTATTTTTAATAATTCTTTTAGATCCTCCAAATTTGGCTTAAGAATTTTTTTAGGTCCTCCTCCTGTTTTCGTTGCCAGAGAAAAATTCCCGAAGAAGATGCACAAAAAATAACAAAATTGTCCTTTGGTCAAAATAACAAGAAAATTTACCTTCTTTTAACCTCTGAAATAAAAACACTCAAGAATATCTAATTAATTAAACACCGACAACCCTCCATTGAAGACCAAATAACATTAAAACAAACCTACTCTTCACCCTCAAAGAAAGCAAACTTGAACTCCAACTCCAAAAGAGCAAACTTCACCCCTCTAGGTGGACCCACAACATCGACATAACTACAGCCAGATAGCTAACAACTTCTCCGATCCATCGAACGTGGTCCCACTCCTAAAGTCCTTAGGAATGACCCAGTTCAAGCTATATGACGCCTACTCTTTCACCCTCGATGTCGACAATGAGTTCCTGACCCAAGACCCAACACGTGCCCTAACCTTGATCCACAACAATGTTCTCCCACACCTTCCACTCACCACCATCTTCTCCAGTCGTCGGCAATGAAGTCCAAACCCTAACTCTAAACAACACCGCCTTAACAGTTTCCTTCTCCCGAACCTGGCTCCAATCTTGAGCTCCTGACCGATGCGTAGTGTTGCCGAAGATCGGATGAGTCGAAGAGAGATGCCAACAAGGCTGGGTCATTGCCAGAAAATGCATGTTGGTACAACAACAACCTCTTCCGGATGATCTCCACGGAGGACTAGGGATAATTAAACAGCACTTGAGATCGAGGGGCAATATTGTCAATTTCCATGCCTCCTCGTCTGAATTATTTTCTTGTACCGAAGGCAGAGACTAAAAAGTGATATTATGTTTAGTTAGGAGGATCGAAAAAAAGTTATTAGAAATAGTAAAGACGAAAAATGTTTATTCAAATAGCAAGTAACTTATGCTAATTATTCCTATATTATATGATCAGCTATCAGATCTATATAAATTATTAAAAACTAATAGCTATTGGGAAAAGCATAGTTTGCTGAGTGATTTATGCATAAATTGCGCGCCAGCCACGCGAACATCAAACACGCAAATGCATTTTCACACCATAACGTCGAAATTTGACCATGAAACACGGTTCTTTTGGTCATTCTTCTTGATTATTATAACCAATCACATTTTAACTCAATATTTAAGGCATGACTTCAAAGGAAAAACAGTTCAGAAAGCATTAGCATATGCTGTACCAAGCAGAATCACGTAATTTTCTTGAGAGGGGTTGATATGAAACCAAATAACGAAAATGGGATTGTCAGAAATTTTTTTCCCTATTTGAGATTGGGCTAAAAATGCAAAAAAAAGTGCGGTTTTGGTCCAAAAGAAAACGTCAATATTATTGCAGTTTTGGACCGAAACCGCAAAATTTTATGCAATTTTGTAACTGCCCAACACATACATGTCTGTAATTCATTTACCCACTATTATGGGTTTTGTTTAACTGGATTGAAACGATCCCGACACCAGTTAATTGAATTGAAAACGGGAGGGATGAATTAATGAATTACATTGCCAATTAATTGAATTGAAAATGGGAGGGACCAATTAATGAATTAACAAGAAAGTTGGTTTTGGTCAATTAAATGAAACCCAATGAATTCAATGAATTAAATGAATTAACCAACCAAATCAATTCAATTTCTTTTTGCTCCCACTCCATCCCAATTCAATTCAATTAAACAAAATCCGCTAAGTCGGCCCCTAAATCAATTCAATGAATTAATAATGAATTAACGATGGGTTGGTTTTGGTCGATTAAATGAAATCGAATCGATTCACTAAATTAAATGAATTAATAATGTATTAACCTCCAAATCAATTCAATTCGATTTCGCCCCCATTCCACCCCGTTTCAATTAAACAAAACTCATAGTTGGTAAATGAATTACCGACAGATTTCTGGCGTCGGAAAATAATTGTTGGGCAGTTTCAAACCGCATAAAATTTTGCCACAATAAATTTTACGTTTTCTTTCGGATCAAAATCACACTTTTTTTGACATTTTTAGCCCAACCTCATACAGGAAAAAGAATTTCTGACAACCCCACTTTCGTTATTTTGTTTCATACCAACCCTGAAAATTACCCTGCAAACTTTGTCTTGGCATTTCCCAAATTTCACGCGTTTAATGTGTATGCACGTCTCCTACAGAAGATGTGGTTGGATTCCTTTCCTTTGCACATTCTCTTTCTTGCCTTTTTGATATTGTGCTGTCTTTTGACTTGATCTATATACCATTGGAAGGATCCCGATTTCTTTTTGATTGTGACCATTTATGCTCGGAAATTCCATAGAATGTCTGCCATTAGAAATTATAGAACATTTGCATATTCTTAAAGTTACCCTCCTTGTAATTTTCTTCCCTTTTTTTTCTTCAGATTACTGGGTTTTCTAGGAGATACCCTGGCTTGATGTCCTTGAGAAGCGTAGATCTTTCGCCGGCTAGCTGGATGGCCGTTTCCTGGTCTCTCTAAATGGTTGTGGTTGTGATATAGTTGTATTGTTGTGGAATGGAAATTTTGGCAATTCCTTTTATGTCCAGCTTATTCAAAAACGCGTAACGCTGCTATTTCCGTAAGAACAAACATGCAGCAATTAATACTTCTGAAAAGGTTGCCCTAACAACTTGTTGGTTGTTATTCATCAATTATGCTCAGGTACCCAATATATCACATTCCAATGGGCAGAACAATTCGGGACCTCTCCACTTGTTGGATATAGCGTATCTTCTCTTCCTATAGTTTAGGAACATATCTTATGCGATAATTATGTTTCTGTATAGTTTCCTAATCCTATTAGATGTCTAAGGCAAGCGTATATTCTGCCTCTAGGGTTGCATCGCTATATACATGTAATGTGCACGTCGATAATATACAAGCGGCATTCATTCAATCAACCTACCTCTTGATTTCTTCATGGTATCAGAGCAATAGGTTTAGATCACGATCAGCCCCACCCTAAATAGCCATATACCCGCCGCAACATCAATTTCCCACCTAAAATATGAGTGAGATGAGTTCCACAATTTTGCGAGGCTCGATTCCAGTTGTTCCGAGCGGCGAATGAGTGATCAGCGGTATGGACCCGATGTCTCCATACTACATTCATCCTTCTGATAACCCGTGCCAACTTCATGTCATCGATCGCTTGAATGAAGCCAACTACGGAGAATGGATGAATGATATGAGCACTGTGCTCTATGCCAAAAACAAATTCGGCTTCGTTGATGCATCAATCCTGAAGCCAGCTGCGACATCAGCCGAGTCGCCATACTGGATCCGCGCAGATACGATGGTTCGGGGATGGTTAAAGACAGCGATGGAGAAGGATGTTCGCAGTAGTGTGCGTTGTGCATAGACAGCTCATGCAATTTGGGCTGATATTGCTGAGAGATTTGGCAAGGGAAGCGCTCCACGTTCATACGAATTGCGACGTGCCATCGCAACTCTTCGCCAAGATAAGCTGTCAGTTTCAGCTTATTATACCAAGTTGAAAGGTCTTTGGGATGAGGTTGATGATATTTCACCCGTACCGACATGCTTATGCAGTGGCTGTACATGCGGGTTACGGAAGCAGGTCATGGACTTAAGAGAAAAGGAGCATTTGTATGATTTCTTAATGGGTCTCGACAATTCCTTTATGACAATTAAGACTCAAATCCTTAGTAGACAGCCGGTTCCTAGAATTGGAATTGCATACCACTTGGTCTCTGAAGACGAACAACAGAAGAATATCTCCGCTTCTCGACATCTAGTGATCGATTCAGCTGCTTTTCAGACTCATTCTCAAAACGAATCTGCTAGTCTTCAAGTTTGCATGCAGGACTTGTCTCGGGGAGAAGGAAGAAGTAACAATCCCAATCGCCTGAAGTGCTCTAATTGCAGAAAACTTGGGCATTTAGAAGCTACTTGCTTCAAAATCAATGGCTACCCTCCTGGATGGAGAAGCCCACATCCGAACTTAGCCCCAATTCACACTGGATCTGGGTCTAGCTAATCTCAGCATGATTCCAGCTCGCGTCCAAAGGCTGCTAACATCACTCATGATGATGCCATGACCTGCGGCCTAACTCAAGATCAAGTGAACCTTCTGTTGCGACAACTCGCTGGCAAGGCCGAATTTGATCATGCAACATCATCCATGCCGAATGATCCCAGTGCTAACATGGCCGATAAGGATGTTGATGTGACTAGTAAGGATATCTTTACGCAACCTTAGATAATTGATTCTGGCGCCACTGACCATATCACATGTTGCGGAGACTTGTTACTTGATGAATCCAAAGGTATGAATCTTCCTCCTGTGAGGATACCCAATGGTGTTGAAGTACCAGTAGTCGATGTAGGCACTGCGAGACTCAATCGCCATATTCTGTAGAATGATGTTCTTCACATACCACAGTTCAGATGCAATCTATTATCCGTTAAGAAATTGACAATGGACCTAAATTGTGTAGTAACATTTTATGCTGATTTGTGCATTATTCAGGACTTAACTTCGAGGAGCCTGATTGGACTTAGTAGACAACGAGATGGCCTTTACTATTTTGAAGATGTGTAGGGTGGAGTGGCGTGCTCTGCAGCGAGTGATTTCCAAGCATGGCATCGTCGACTTGGGCACATCTCTAGTAAAAAGATGAACCATATTTCATCTATTCCTGGTTCAGTCATTCCCCTGGATTCTAGCCATTGTGATTTATGTCTTAGAGCAAAACACACTAGATTGCCATTTCCAATAAGTTTTATCAAAACTCATGCTTGTTTTGAACATATTCATTGTGACATATGGGGACCACATCGGACTCCCTCTCTAAATGGATGTCGTTATTTTCTAACGATTGTTGATGACTATAGCCATGGAGTTTGGACTTTTCTCCTGAAGTATAAATCCAAAGTTTCTCACTATTTGACTATGTTTTGTACCATGGTGGAGAAACAATTCGGCACAGCAGTTAAAACTATTCGTGCAGATAATAGGTTAGAATTCTCCTCCCATGATATGCGCAAGTACTACACGGATCACAGAATATTGATACAAACATCCTATGTTTACACTCTACAGTAGAACGGTGTCGTCGAGAGGAAGCATCGTCACATTCTCGAGGTTGATCGTGCTCTTCGCTTCCAAGCAAATCTTCCCATGAGGTTTTGGGGTGACTGTGTATTGACAGCAACCTATTTGATCAACCGGTCACCATCTAGAGCTATCAAAAATTGGATGCCCCATGATGTCTTGTTTGGAAAGCCTGCAACCTACGATCATTTGCGAGTGTTTGGAAGTCTGGCCTACATTCATAATCAAGTTCGGCATGACAAGTTTGATGAGAGAGGTCAACCATGTATTTTCCTTGGAAACCCATTTAACTAAAAAGGCTATAGGCTCTACAATCTGCAGACATAGCAGGTATTAGTATCTCGGGACGTGATATTCATCGAGAATGTTTTCCTATTTCGTGCTCATCATAGCACTTTGGAGCTGCCCAACGCTGACCTATCATCTCCTGTTCCAAGTTCTTTCGATGACCTTCAGTCAACCCCTGTGATTGAGGATGTTCTTGAGGGCTCAATGCACCCCGATGAATCTATTCTACCTTTGCATTCTCCTCTATTGACCAACTCGGGCTCACCAGAACCCATGCAACTAGATTCCCATCCTGAACCAGTTCATCGTAGTGATCGTGCTAGGCATCCCCCGACTCATTTATCTAATTATCGGGTCAACTTACCACCTTCACTAGTTCCCGCACCCATCGCCAGGCCATCTTCATCGTCACCCTACTCCTCAGGTCACTCGGTGCTCTACCCGTTATCCAACTTTGTTCGCTACAACCACTTTTCTGCTGCTCACCAGGTTTATCTCACGGCACTAATTGAGCATCATGAACTACGCACCTACTACGATGCAGTTAAGAGTGAGTGCTGGCATTGTGCCATGCAAAAGGAGGTGGCCGCTCTGGAATCTAATGGAATTTGGGAACTTGTTGATCTACCTCCTGGCAAACACGCAGTAGACTCTAAGTGGGTCTACAAGCTCAAGTTTAAGTCAGATGGAACAATCGATCATTATAAGGCCCAACTAGTGGCGTGTGGTTTTAAGCAAATCGAGGGAATTGACTATCATGAGACTTTTGACCCAGTTGCTAAAGTTGTCTCAGTTTATTGTTTATTGACAATTGCTATCAAACGCCGCTTGATTGTTCTCCAGTTGGATGTGGACAATGCCTTCTTACATGGCGACCTCCTTGAAGAAGTTTATATGAAGGTTCCTCAAGGTTTTTCTTGACTTGGTGACTTTCGTGTTTGTCGACTCAAGAAGTCATTATACAGTTTGAAACAAGCTTCCCGCACTTGGTATAGCAAGCTCACTAATACGCTTCTCGCGATGGGTTTCTCCCGCTCCCATGCAGATCATGCCATGTTTCTTTTCCACCAAGGTTCACTCACTCTCATTCTCCTTGTGTATATTGACGATATCATCCTTGTGGGAGATCATGTCACGATGTTACAGTTGACAAAATGCCGCCTTCATGATCTTTTCGATATTAAAGACTTGGACTACCTCAAATATTTTCTCGGGATTGAGGCAGCTACCACCTCCAAGGGATTAGTACTCAGTCAACGTAAGTACACCTTGGATATATTATAAGACTGTGGCAAAGATGATTCTCGACCCTATCATTTTCCTATTGAGTAGAGTCATTACTTAGCCACCGATGGAGAATCGATTTTTGATCCTGCACAGTATCACCAACTAGTTAGATGCCTCATGTACCTTACCATTACTCGACATGACATTGTTTATGCTGTCAACATCCTCAGTCAGTTTGTTGGTAATCCGAGTGTTGCTCATGTCCAAGCTACAGATCATGTATTACGGTATCTTAAGACTATGCCAGGCCAAGGCATTCTTCTCTCCAACTCCGAAAGCTTTGACTTTGTAGCTTATTGCGACGCTGACTAGGGTGGTTGTCCTATGATGCATCGTTCTCACACTGGTTATTTCATTTCTTTCGATGGATCTCCTGTATCCTGGCGGACTAAGAAGCAAGCAGTCGTTACCCATTCTTCTGCCAAAGATGAGCATCAGGCAATGGCTGACACTGTTAGTGAAGTCAGCTGTTTGCGATGGTTGTTCAAGGAGATGGGGATTCCGTTTCCTCGTCCCACTCCTTTGTTCTGCGATAACCAAGCTGTGCTACATATTTTGATGAATCCTGTCTATCATGAGCGTACGAAGCACGTTGAGATGGACTATTATTTCGTATGGGAGAAAGTTCATTCCAACGAGATTGCACCGACGAAGGTTTCCACTATTTGGCAGTTGGCTGATGTGTTTACTAAGGCCCTTGGTCAGGACCGTTTTTGCACTCTCATCTCCAAGTTGGGCGTTGTCGATCTTCACGCTCCAACTTGAGAGGGGTATGTTGGATATAGCGTATCTTCTCTTCCTATAGTTTAGGAACATATCTTATACGATAATTCTGTTTCTATATAGTTTCCTAATCCTATTAGATGTCTAAGGCAAGTGTATATTCTGCCTCTAGGGTTGCATCCCTATATACATGTAATGTACACGTCGATAATATACAAGCGGCATTCATTCAATCAACCTACCTCTTGATTTCTTCACCACTTGCTTCCTTACATACCACACCCTTTTGTCATCCTTCCAAGGTATATAAATTTGTGTTTTGTATCCACTACCACACACAAAATCTCGTAAATTTGGTATTCATATTTTTTTTGGGTACATGATGTTATTAGATATGGACATAGAGGACGACATGGAGAATCCGAAGAGGAAGAGGAAGGAAGGGGAGGGAGTAGGGCTGCCTCCATTTGGGTTGGCCACTTACAAGATGCAGGGGGACCTGTGGGTCTCGGGGAATAGTGGGCGGGACCAATAAAGGCTCGGGTTGCTATTGAGCGTGGCAGATTCATGGCTAAAGCAGCTAAGGGTCGAGCACCATGACTTCAACTACTTTACTGGGATTAGGCGTGGCTAGGAATTATAATTAATCCACTTGCTGCTTCACTTTTGATGAGGAGATTTGATTGCCAATTTTTAGGACCATACAGTGTAGATAAAATGTAGGGTAAATTGCCCTCCCGTCCCTTTCCTTTGCTTAAATTACTATTTTTGTCCCTAGAGTTTCATAAATGATGATTTTATCCTCCAAATTTGATTTAACAGCACTCTAAGGTCCCTGGTGCCGGAATCGGAAAAAAACTCCGGCGACCAGGGGCCTGAAATGACTAAATTACCCCTCCCTCTTCCTTCACTCATCTTTCTTCTTTAACTTCTCTTTCTCCTTCTCTAACCTCCCCGTACCAACAAGTCTGAGCTCCAAAAGATGGTGGAGAACGCATGTGTCCTCCTTGGGGAGTTCGATATGAGCGTGGTGGAGTACACCAGCCACGCGAAGACCAAGTCCATCCCCGGGCATTACGTTATCTACTAGGAGCTTCTCGTGAAGGACCCCAAGGTGCGTCAGCTTCATCCCGATCATGGAGCTGCTGGATTCCAAGGTCATTTCCAAGCATTTCAGCCCTTCCAAGTCACACTGGACACCCGAACGATGCTATTGAAATAGACCTCACCCCAAAAAGGAGGAGAAAGAGAGGTTATAGAAAGAAGATGAGTGGAGGGACAGTTTGGTCATTTCAGGGACCTGGTCCCCGGAGTTTTTTTTTTATTCCGACACTAGGGATATTATAGTGCTATTAAATCAAATCTCAACGATGAAATCATCATTTTTGAAATAGTAGGGACGAAAATAGTAATTTAAGTAAAGGAGAGGGACGGGAAGACAATTTACCCTAAAATGTAATTGTCTGATTTTGTTTTAGGACCACTTTGTATATGTTTTTTGAGCTTCGAGTTGTGGGTTGTTTATGAGGGGCTCTTCTGGTGTGAAGGGGCTTCTGTGTGTGAGGTGCTTCCTAGAGAGAGGATTACAAACGAGGGGATAGAGAGGAAATAGTAGCTACGTAGAGTTGGAACATTTTATGAATGGATAGGGATGGCAGAAATGACCATATCCTGCAGGTCGGACCCTATTTTTATTCCATGGGTCGAGGGTCTATTGACTTTGACTGGATCTAGGGTAAGCTATGGGTATGATTCTACATTTAAAGGTAGAGTCGAGGGTGGGTATGAATTCTATGAATTTTTATCCTACCGTTATATTTATACCCTAATAGACCCTATCCTAACTAAACCCTAGCTAAATCATGATTAAATTCTAATTAGAATTATTATTATTTTTATTTATAAAATATAATATATTTCTTAAATATTCTCTACAAAATTGATTTTTTAAATTATTTTTAGTGATATATTAGATATTTCTTAATAAATTTTAATATATTTATCATGATTTAGTTAAATTTTAATTAAAATTTTATATTAAAAAATATATTGTATTTAATTCGAGGGTTGAACCCTATAAGATCCTATAGATCCTACGGACCCTAAGGGTAAAGGTATGTGTCACGACCCAAAAAGAACGTGACAAAACCTTTTATTGCAAAACGATGGAAATCCGAAATACACGTTGTCCGAAATTTGAAAAACAAACAATCTAAAATCAATGTTCCAAAACAGATTTAAATGGTCCACATGAATGCATGCAGCTCTCTTCTACTCTCGTTCCGACAACCCAGTATCTGTAAACACGTAAGAAAACAACCGTGGTGAGTCTTAAACTTAGTAAGGAATTCCACAACATATCACAACAACATGCGCATACTGAAACAATGTTTATAACAATAATCACAGCAACGATCACAATCCCAAATACATACGATCACACACATACGATCACACCCCTACGGAGCTCTGGAGTCCTTACACTCATGTCGGGATTCTTATGGTCCACTGATAGATACTCCCCCTTTCCCCTAGAGGCTCATTAGGTAGGAGTACTACCTTCCACAAGCCCAGATAGTCCACGTGCCTTTCCGTCTACTTGATCGCACATACCTCGGGTCACCCGATAGCCCCTTAAACGATATGCACAACTATTCCTTTCCAAAGGTAAGGAGGACGATCTGATTAATTCAAGACACTCAGAAGATCAAGGAAAGGATCCCGAATTCATAGGGTAAGCCTTGTCCTATAATTATATAAATTAGGTTACGAAACCCTCTATAGAGATTAATCTGTTTTGTTTAGGATTTCGAGATTGGAAGGAGGAGAGCAGGTTTGGGTCGTAAAAGTCATCGCTAACGACCATAGAAGGTAAGTGAATTCTATCTTTGTTTTGTATATGTATTCTCGTCCATATTCTGTCCCTATTTGTCCTGTATTCGTCCATATTCTATCCGTATTTGTCTGTATTCTGGCTGTATTCGTCCATATTCTGTCCATATTCGTCTGTATTTTGTTTGTATTTCCGTACATATTTTCGTACATATTTTCGTACATATTTTTGTACATATTTCAGATTGTGAAATTGGGAGATGTGTGGTGGATTTCGAAAATACTGATTTGTATGGTTGATGTTGGACTTTCGGTTTCTGAACTGAGGATGATGTGTCTGATGTGTTGCTTTCTTCGATTATTGATGTGATATTGGATAGTATTGGATGATGAATGGTTAAAGTTATGAACTGGATTATGTGTTATGAAACATGCGGGATTATCCCGTACCTAGTGGATCGTAGTTCAACCAAACTACAATTTTGGCCTGTTGAACCGAAAATTGATCGATAATGCCAAACCCCGATTGGATGTAATTTTTTATACCGGATCCCCTTCTGAAACACAGTTCGACTAGTCGAACTGCGAAATTAAAAACTATGATTCTAACTTATTCTAATATCCTAACTACTAATCTAACTTAGTCTCCAAATTTCATCCAAAGTCCACATAAGTTAAGGTAAGCTGGCAAGATGTTTTCCACTTAATTTTTGGCAAGATGTGTGACTTAAATGGCTGGTATGATCATACTTGGCGCCCTCCATTGAAGAAATGGCACCCTCCATGCATGAGGTGGCAATTTGGCGCACTCCAACCCCTTTTTGGCGCCCTCCATGCTCACTATTGCATTGACATCTTTCTTTCTTGCAATTTGGACCACTTAGACTCCAAATTGGAAAATTTCCTTTTAGTAGATTGTAGCTAAGGATGTCTTCTTTTAAATGCCACTAACGACGCCTCAATCTGACTTTGTATGAGGAAGTTATGATTTTTTAAATCGAAAGAGGTCAGGGCTGGCGTAGGCATATGGCGCCCTCCATGCAAGATTTGGCGCCCTCCATGGCAAGCCACGGACTTTTTGAGTGGAGCAAGCCCAATGTAGTTAGAAAACTCCATGGGCTTCCTTTTCCTTCATATTGGTTTCCCTTCTTGCATTGGTTTGTCAAAACTATTTTGCTTGCAACCTCGTGGTCTTGCTCGTGCATTTGTAGTCTTGCTTGTGCATTCATAGTCTTGCTCGTGCATTTGTGGTCTTGGGCATGCATTTATCAAATATTGTCCACAAAGCTCCTATAAAATGAGAAAATATAGTAAAAATACAAGATCACGTGAAAAGAACAAAATGTACAATTCTAAGATTTATACAAAGAAAACATAATAAAATAATTAATTACAAAGCTAAAACTACACTAAAATGTACACGAGTAATGAGTATTTTTGACACTCATCATAGATCAAGAACATCTCCTTCTTTGAGCAAATGTAGTAGGTGGCACCTATGTTTATGAACCACTCTCTCGGATTATTCACCTAGTTTGCCTTGAATACTATAGTTGATAGATCTATCTTAGATGGGTCTTTAGCCATGTTGGCCTTTCTTTGGTCATCCTTTTTTGGCTGACAATAGTCCTTTGTCATATAGCTAGGTTTGCCATAGTTCTAGCAATCACCCTTGATTTTTCTTATTCTTGTTCTTTATAGGCTTATACTTCTCTTGCTTATCCTCAAACTTCTTTCTTTTCTTGCCACCTTTTCCCTCAGGGAGGTGCACAGTAGGAGTAACTTCTAGCCCCATGTTCTTCCTCTTTTGCCCCATGTTCTTGAGGTAGCTCTTAAAGTCCCTCTGGAGTGGGGGCAGCTTCTCGATCATCACAGCTACCTGAAAGGACTCGCTGATTTGTGTACCTTCGACTTGTATCACGTGAAGGATTGAATACAACTCTTATACTTGGTCAATTACCTTATTAGTGTCCACCATCTTGAAGTCGAGGAACCATCCGACGATGAATTTCATCATCCCATCATCCTTTATTTTGTACTTCTTCTGAGCGAACTCCACAGCTCCTTAGTGGTCTTGATTATCGCATAGATGTTGTAGAGTGTATTATCTACTTCATTCAGGATGTAGTTACAATACATAGAAATCAATATAAATCCATGCATCACAAGAGTTGATATTCTGATGATCTGTCTTGTCCACTACGATGTTTGGTGGTTCCTCTTTTAAGAATCGTAACAAGTTGAGTATGGTCAGATAAAATGTTATCTTCTGCCGCCATCTCTTAAACTCGGTGTCGTTGAACTTCACCGATCTTTCGGCATGGACATATCCCGGTACTGTGGTCAATGCTATGGTATTTGTCGATACTATCTTCGAGTACACAAAATCTCATCTTATAATTATTGGTCATCAGGATCGGTGTACTTAATTAGGACCGGACAAAGTCGAAGCAAGTGTCGGACACTTTCTTCCTAAGACGAGATTGTCCCATAGATTTTAGTACAATACTGGCTACAATAATCTCCCCAAGATATAATGACTGCTCGAGCATTTCTAAGAACGTTGCATACGTATCTCGTAACTTTCGGGTGAATCCTTATTTATCCAGAATTTTCGGACTTGAACTTTCTAACGAATGAAGAACGGGGAAAAGAATAAGATAACAATGCAAGAAGCCAAAAGTTGTTGGGATGAATAAAATGACAAGAGAAGTCTCATTCATATAGGTGTCGAATGGACACAATTCAAATGTTATGTCCAAAGAACACCTACATTTTTAAAGAGACATATCCATCCACTCATTTTATTTTATTTTTATCTTAATTGTTTACTTGTATCTTTTGGATTTCTACACTTACAATCCAAAAGACATCAATATTGATGGCAAAACTTTGTTTCTAAAAGCGGTTGCCAATCGTCTCTGTTTTTTGCAAATAACTTCATTCATAATTGGTCATTTTTGTAGAATTTTGCCCGATGCATATCGTGCTGCAGAAAGTATGAACATGAACGAGAACAACTGTTTCATATTTCGCAGATCGAGTCTCTTGTTCCAGCTCATGTGGTATTTTTCTCTTCTCGTGGTTAGTCCGGTATTTTGGAATTGCTCTCGGTGAAGGTTACATCTTCCATCTCGCGTTCTTCTCCGACGATGAGTAATGGAGGCTATTTCTAATGGAGTCCTAGGTTGAGGACTTGGAAATGGCGTGGTGG
The DNA here is from genome assembly GCA_012979155.1 of Hypericum perforatum. Taxonomy (NCBI): domain Eukaryota; kingdom Viridiplantae; phylum Streptophyta; class Magnoliopsida; order Malpighiales; family Hypericaceae; genus Hypericum; species Hypericum perforatum. The sequence goes on along the minus strand of SOPF01006287.1, from coordinate 362 downwards.
CATGCTTAAGAAGCCACAAAGGAAAGACGGAAGTAGAGAATTCGTATGGTTTAATTGAGATTTCTTGGTAAATAATATATTTTTGGAGAAAATTTTGTTAATCAACATAGTATACTTAATGTGGTATTCTTTTCGGAAATATTCGTAAGGTGTTGCTACGATCGGCCTCACAAGAAAGAAAAAAAATTGCATGAATCCATAAGTAGTCAAGCAACCGTGTTTTTCGAAAATAAAAATAATTTATTAGACTTGAAACAGAAATTAACAACCTAATTATATATAAAGACGGATGAATTAAAAAAACCACAAGCACATGAATCATCCTTATTGAATTAGCTAAAGCTCTAGTAAAAATGGTGAAA
>SOPF01006270.1:0-14068 GCA_012979155.1 Hypericum perforatum | reverse complement strand
TGGGATCGACCCCAGAAAAAATAATCAAAATAAAATTGAAAAAAGGATGAAAAAAATAAAAATAGACCGGCGCTGCAAGAGGTAGGAGGATCCTTTTGGAGATCCTTGAGCTCCTTCAAGATCCGCTTCGAAGCCATCTCTCTCTATCTCTCTCGATCGACCCCCAACCCTACGATTTTCAAATCAACTATTTGCTACCTGCAAAAATAATGAAATTAACCCAACTCTGCTAATAAAACAAATCTCGACGAAGGATCCAAAACGGATAGCGTAGATCCTAAAGAGGAGGAGGCGTCACCTTCCAGACGGGTCGATCTCGATTTCTCTCGGGACGATTGGGATTGAAAACGGAAGAAGAAGAAGAAGACAGAAAGAGGGGAAAGAGAGGAGAAAAAGGAGGGATTTGAGATTCCGTGTGGGAACAACCTCCACTTTTATTCCCTGTGGTGGTATGGTGTGCTGAAGTGAACGAACGGTCCACCTCTCTCTCTCTCCCTGTTTTTTCCTTTTCCCTCTTTTTTCAATAGCCAAGTGGCCCAAGTCCCTTCTCCTGGCATACAGTTTCTTCTTGTGTTTTTTAAAACCAAGTGGGCAAAAGCACTAAAATTTACCTAATGTTTTATTTTTGGGTGATTTGATTTTTTTTTAGAAGGATGACGCGAAGTCTATATTAAGTAGTCGGAATTACAAAACAAGACGGAACATAGTAAGGACCAAATAGACGAAACCAATCTGTGGTCCACAGAGTGGTACGGGTGGGAGCGAAGGGTGGTCGTAAAGCCATGGAGGCTAACGACTAAAGCGAAGATCTGCCAAAACTAGCTACGGCCAATAACCACGAGACAGCGTCGTAGACACCGCCTCATAGGCATTTGAATGCAAACAAAGTGCACGCAAATGAGCGCCACGATCGACCGAAGTCAAACGAGACACGATTTTCCACCTGCAACCACGGGAAAGGCATCGAGTATTCGATAGATCTCAAAACTAGCCTAGGCCGAATCAAGCAAAAGCAAGCATAACAAAACCAAATCCAAAAAGACCATTAAATACGTGAGGCTCAGAACGGTTAATAACAAGACATAACAGCCAAAAAACATAACATAAATAATAGGAACAGTCAACCGAGGAGGAGGTCGACGGTGACCAACCTCCCTGGGGAACACCAGCTTGCATGCTAGGCAAATCGAGGAAGAGTTCAGTAGACAGAAGACGGGCTTGGAAGACGGACTGTTGACAGGCTTGTGCGAACGAGCTTGGTCGGCAGAAGATGGGCTTGGATGGTCGACTTGTGCTTGGATGACGGTAGACGAGCTGGAACGGGTGGCCGATGATGGAAGCAAGCTTTAATGACCAATCGATGATAGAGGCGAGCTTGAACGGCCGGCCGATGACAGAGGCGAGCTTGAAACTGGCAGCTGATGACGGAGGCGACCTTGAAAGAGCGGTCGACGATGAGGGTGAGCTTGAATGAGTGGCTAACGATGGAGGCAAGCTTAGACGACCACCGACGAAAGGCTTAGACGAACTTAGGCTGCTAACGAGGCAGATGAGCTTGAAACGGGTGGCTGACGATGGAAGCGAGGAGCTAGCTGGAGAGCTAGGTGGTCGGAGAGGGGTGATCCGAATTTTCAGTGGCCGCTAATTCTGAGACTGCGGACTCATCAATCGCTAGGCCCACATGATTTTTTCTAATTCATAATTAAGGTTAAATTTTTGGGCAAATTACCCTCTAATCCTTGGACTTAACATAATTCTCCTATCGAGTCCCTCCTTTCTCATAAATGAGTAATCAATCCCTATTTTATTTAAAAATGTTTGTCTAGGGTCCCCATCGACCAAATCAGCCTCTTTTTTAAATTTTTGTCATGTGAAATGACTATTTTATCCTTCACAAAACGACAAATTTTATCTCACTTTTATCTTTTTGTGAAGGGTAAAATAGTTATTTCACATGATAAAAAATGAAAAAAATGAGAACGGAAGTCAACCAAGGACCCGAGACCAATATTTTTTCAAAATATAGGGACAATTAAATCATTTATAAGAAAGAAGGGACCCGATAGGAGAATTCGATAGGGAGTAATTTGCCCTAAATTTTTTTTTAAAAGAGGAACTCCATTCAAAATAAGGGTAAAGTTACATCATCAAAACAGAAGCTCATAATAGAAACAAAAAATCGAAAACACTCAAGCCATATACCCCTCCCCCTCAAAGAAGCGGGATTGCAGCCGCTAGCCTCATTAAAAACCTATTCCAGAAAACCTGCCGCATTGGAAAAAAACCAGAAATAGGAAAAAGATCGCCATCGATAACACTGCCAAAGCATGAAAGGCATACATTACATGACCAAAAATGACACCCTAACCAAAGTAAAAAATTAAAGAGACTCTCCGGGAGGCCTCTCCCAGTTCAAGATACTTTGAATGTAGTTAAGCAGCCAAGAAAAAACCATTAACTATCTGCCTGGTGCCATCATCATCTTTGCCAATTCATGGGATGCTTGATTAGCTTTACATCGAGCATAACCAACACGAACCTCCTAGAATTTAGCAAAAAGGCTTTGACAGTCATCTACAATCAAAGCCATATCACTTCTATTAGTTGATGCCCTAGAAAAAAGTGAGACAATAGGTAAACAATTAGACTCCACCACCACTCTCTCAAGACCCAAAACTCTCACCAGTTCTAGGCTCGTAAAAATCGCTCGAACCTCCAAAAGAGTTGGGTGACAAGAATTAGAAAATGTCCTTGTCACCGCCATAATGAAGTCTCCCTTCTGATCTTGCACAATTGCTCCAATCTGACCTCTACTTTTCACATGTAACCTCGTATCTACATTGACTTTGAACCACCCCATACTAGGCGGATGCCATTGCACATTAATCGATGGTCCCACCCCTCTGATTTCCTTACCTTGATGTTCCACATATTCCCTCTAAAACCTGAAACCCTCTGCAAGTAATTACTGCCTATCTACGTCTACATCCAGTTGGAACACCTTCACATTTTGTATCCTCCAGATCGTCCATATGCATGTTACACGTCTGCTCTATTCTATTTTATCACCTGCAGCAAATAAACTCAAAAACTCCTCCTCCGTGGTTAGAATACTAACATTACTTAGATCTACTCCTATCTCTCGCCATATAACCCCAGTTCACTCATACTGGAATAAAATATGGGCTACAGTTTTAGTTGCATTCCTACAGCAAGGACACCGCTCATCTACGTCCATCCCATGCTTACTCAGCATGGATCGGTAGGTTATCAACTAAGACTCGCCATATAAAATTCTTAATACACGGAGGACAAACTAAATTCCAACAAGTATTTCATAGCCTGTACTAATATCATGTCCGAGCTGCAAGTGTTGTACATTCTACCAATTCTCGAAGTCAACATGATATCTGCTTCTTAGGAATACTCTCTATCAGACGTGATTCGCTATTGTAACATATCTTCTTGTCTTCTTACGCTTAGGTTGATACTGTGAACTCTCACACTGTCCTCCTCATTAAAGACTAAATCCACCAACTAGTTATTCCAGCTTGTACCCTCCTCATTCATAAGCTCCGAAACCCAACAAAAATTGTCCGTACCTGGGCAGATATACCTTAAAATTCCAAATGGCAAACCCAGAACCCAGTTATCTTCCCAAATCTGAATATAGTTTCTGGCCCTAACATGTCACTCCAAGCCTAACTTTATGAGGGAAAGGCTCGATTGAATACTCCTTCATATATAACTACTGTTAATTCCTTCCATAGCATCCAGGAGATGTTTCCGAGGATAGTATTTGCTCCTCAAAATTTTTGCAATTAGAGAGTCTAGAGATGTAAGCAGGTGCCACCTTTATTTTTCCAACATTACTTTATTAAAGTTTTGTAATTTCCTGAATCCAAGCCCACCAAATTGCTTTGACCTACACATCCTCTCCCAACTTTGCCAATGCATCTTCTACTGATCATCCACCTTCCCCCAATAAAAACTACATAACATTTTCTCAATTTTATCGTATGTACCAGTAGGAATAAGGAAATAGCTCATCACATATATAGGTATTGATTAGAGTACGAACTTAATCAACACCACTTTACCTGCCTGACTAAGAGATCAGACTTGCTACTTACTAATTCATTCTTTAATTTTGTCATCTAATTGAGCAAAGATAGACATCTTCGATCGATGAATGATCGTAGGAAGCCCTAGGTACTTATCCTCCTCTCTTCCACCTCTCATCCCCACCACAAGTCGTAGCCACTCCACATCATTATCTCCAATGTTCTTACTGAAAGAGATAGCATTTTTCTCCAAGTTTACCTTTTGTCCTAAAGCTTTAGAGTAAGTCTCTAGAAGGCTGAGCAAATTATGCAGCTCCGTGTTAGTAGCTCTAGCGAAAATTATTGATTCCTCTACAAAAAATAGATCACAGAGTATGGGAGCTTGCCTCGCCATCCTAATACCATGTAGCATTTTATTCCTTGTTGCATCATCCAGGAGTGCACCAAGTCCTTCTGTGCACAACAAAAATAGATACGGGGACAAAAGGTTCCCTTGAAGTAAGCCCCTACTTGGTGTAAAAATAGTCACCCAATCTTCCATTGACTTGTACCGAGTATCTGATTGTCTAGACACATCGCATGATGAGCTCTATAATGCGAATTGAAAAACCTATCGCCAACATAATTTTTTCCAGATAGGACCATTCCACCCTATTGTAAGCCTTCATCATATCCAATTTTAGAGCGCAAAAGCCCTTCATCCCTCTCGTTTTCTTTTTCAAATAATGAAAAGCTTCAAAACTAAGGAGAGCTACATCTGTAATGAGGCACCCTAGGATAAACGTCCCTTAATTGGAATGAATGACCATATTCAGCCACTTTTTCAGCCACTTTTATGACTACGTTGTACAGACTAATTGGTCTAAATTTCGTACATTGCACTGGGTTTTTGGTCTTCAGAACAAGTGTAATGATAATACTATTTAGCAAAGATAAATTCGTCCCTTTATTTAGTATAGTAAGGGCCATACGAGTCACTTCAAGCCTTACTATATCCCAATGCTCTTGAAAAAAAATTAGAGGCAGACCGTTAAGCCCCGAAGTCTTAGACGGGTGCATTTGGTCTAACATAGTCTTCACTTCATCACTGTTAAAAGTAGCCTTGAAACTTGTATTCATCTCCTCTGATACTCAGCACCCTACTTTGTCTATCACCATTTTTGCATGCACATCCGAGGAGGTAGTAAAAAGATTAATATTTAAGCAGTGGAATTCCTCCATAATTCTTTCCTCGTCCAACAACACCTCTCCCTCTGGCATAGTTATTTCATTAATTAAATTTTGTCAGTGCCTACCTTTTGCTTTTTGGTAGAAAAACTTTGTGTTCATGTCTCCCTCCTTTAGCCACTCAATTCTTGATCTATGCATACATTTGTTCCTCCTGAATGAGTAGTTCCTCTCATTTCTCTAAGGCCTTGGCAATTCGGTCCTGAGTTGTAATGGTAGGGGTAGTTTCTGAAGGTCGACAACTTTCATTTCTGTCTCGTGCAACTGCTTACTAACACTCCCAAAGGTAGACTTCTCCCACCCTGATAACCTTTTAGAGTAGGCTTGAATTCTCTCTGTAAGACTTGCTTCAGAACCAACCATATTCTATCCCTCCGCAATTTGGTCACACAATCCTTCATGTCTCATCCACATTGTTTCGAAGCAGAAGTGCCTCACCCCAGTGCCTGATTCTACTCATTAAATATGACACATAATTGGGCAATGGTCAAAACTAATATGCCAAAGCACTTCTGCCTTAGATACTGGGAATAAGTCTATCCATTCTCAATTCGCTAAGTACCTGTCCATCTTACACTCTACAAAATTGTTACCTTCCTGACCATTGCACCATGTATAGTCAAAACCTCCCTGAGGGATCTCCCGAAAGTCACAATCTTCTATAGTATCTCTGAAGTTATCCATTCGTGCCCTCGATATAATTTATCTGCCCTATTTTTCAGTAATAGATCGAATCTCATTAAAGTCTCCTGAGCACATCCAAGGTAGATTTGAATTCATCCAAATTTGCCTTAAGAGATCCCAAGACTTGTGTCTAGCTAGTTCTTCTGACCATCCGTAAAATCTCATAAACTACCACTGCCTCGTCTCCTTGATAATGGCATATATATGATGAAGGAAAAAGATAACAATTCAACATTCAGATTTTTGTTCCAAATAAGCATCAGTCTGCCACTATACACTCTATCAATGCCCGCACAATCCACCGTGATCCCACACTCATATCTCATCCTCCGCTGTACTATTTCAACTTCAGTACTCTTCAACTTGATTTCACATAAAAAAACCAATTGGGGACGACAGGCTATTGTCAGCCTATACAACTCCTGAACTACTCGCGGGCTTCCCAGAACATAGCAGTTCCAACTTAGTTGTTTTATGGTGACTGGCAGGGTCGCTTAGTGACCTCTACCTTATATGGAGTTGTCGAGGGAATATCTAAAGCCAAAGCTTGTCGCTTACTAACACGATGTGCCTCTAAACTCTTATTCACTTCTTTCCTTTTACCACTACCTTCTCGATTTACCATATCATCCGAGTGTATTTCCATCCTTCCTACTACTCTTACTCGACGTTTCCAAGTGCTCAGAGCAATCTCTTTCATACCCGTGCCTAACATTATCCTTGTTTCATTCTCCATTGAGCAAACCATTGTCTCCAGATTTGTGATCACACCTTCCACTTGCTGCTGACTAGACTTCTTGCTGACATTCACCATCTCCGATACAAGTTCGATTTTCCTATCCAACGAAATTCCCCAGCAAGACCCAGAAGATCTTTCCCATTGGGACAACGTTCTCTAATCAAACAAGGGTAGCAGCTGCTTCGACAGGACAAAACTTTCAGTATAGGGCTCAATCATATGTGCATTTGCCCCTTTCCATATGGTCTCCTTACGTAAGTGATAAGGGTTGTATTTTCTCCCATCTCTTTGTGGGTATAATTGACCATATGTTTCAGCTCCTGGGTATAAGTCTCTGATGTCGCTATATGTTTTTGCCAAAGTACACTATCAGAGTAATGATTCAACCCCTTCCATACTTCCGTCCTCCTACACTAAAACCTTCTCCTCCGAAATATTTGAGTTAATTTTTTGAATGTCTTGCCAGTTTCATTCTGTAGACCACTCCTTCTGGTGGAACCCGAGTCTTTAATTAGAGTGGGTCTCCTGGGGGGAGCCCTCAGCCCTGGCCCAAATCTAGAAGGTTGTGTTGGACCTGCCGTCTCCTCTTCGATAAGATCACAGTCCCTTTCTATGTGCTCTAATGCTCCATAATGGTAGCAAAAGGACTATAATCTTTCGTACTTGAAAGATACTTCTATTATTGTACCATTCTTGAAGCGCACCTGTTTCCCCCTAATTAGCAGATCACGCATATCGAGATTCACTAGGATGCACATATACATGCCGTAAAGGTCCTCATCTTCATCCATAGCAATAAACTCTCCCAACATATCATCTATAACCCTCGCTACTGCTATATCATATCCACCTAGCAGAAGATCATGTATCTGTACTCAGAAAGGGATGCGAAATAATAGAACCTGAGAAGGTTGAGAAGATCTAGGTACCGTTGCCAGCAAGATAACGCATATGTCGAAGTGCCAAGGTTGATTCATTAACACCCTTTGGACATCACGATTATCCTTGAAACTAAAGCAAAATCTATTCCCCCCAATTTTCGATGCCTCCATACCTTTTCGTGGATGCCACAGACTACGCATCATGATTATAAATGCTTTCGCGTTGATGTTTTTCTCGGTCCATACCATTCCAACCAGACAAAAGTCCCCCTCTTCACCTGCTCTACCTGTTAAATCCACCAGGAGATCCAATACTGGTGCATTATCATTCCTGTCCCTCATTTCCAAATGACCAAGTTGCATGTTTTCCTCCATGCGCATGCACCCAGAAAAATGCACGTAACAACCCACGTAAAGGCCTTCTTCTCTCTGAATATGGTGAAGCTAGAAACGTCCTCCTATAGTCCCATTGAAAATGAGTAATCTCTAGTTTGAAAAGAGTGAAACGGACGGAAAGATTTGGAAAATTGTGTGAAGCAGCTGGAAACCTTAGAAGAGGAAGAAACCCTAAACGGGAGAGAGAACCCTAGCAAGGGACAAGTAGTATAGTTAAAGAAGTTAGTTACAAGGAACACCTTAAAAAATGAATTTGTTCCTAATTAAGGTTAAATTTTACTTAGTTACGTTATATATATCTCTTTGTAAATCTTATGACACAAAATAATTTGTGTTAAAGACATAGATTGTAGCGTCCTCCATCATAGTGAAATTTCTTGCCGTTGTGCACTCGCAATTTTTTTCGAAAGAATTTTCTACGTAAATCTTGTGTCTCGTTATTTCTTGTTTTTAAACGTTATTGCTTTTGATACGTGCTAACACAATGTTTGCTACGTATTATGACAATAATTTTTCTCTTGTTTATTAAAAGTTATTGAGTCAATTCTCAACTATTAAATAATAAAAAGATTTAAGGAAGAATCCATCTCCACTGTGATATATCGATGACCTTGATACCAAACTATTTCTTATTAACTGTTAGTGTGGTGACGATAATTCAAATTCACCACATTGTCATCGACGAAATTGTATACACTACCTATTTCGTTTTTTGCTAATTCGGATCTATCGTCTTTTCATGTAAATGTGTTATGTGCCTACCTCTTTTATTAGCCAATTTGATATTTTATTGATCCTCCTCCACGGACTTTCACCGAAGAGGTAGACGGAGGAACGAACCATCACACAGTGAGGATTCCTGGGCCCCACACACTCAGGTCATTGCGTTATATGTACGTAAACCATCCCTTTTCCTTTTCATGGCAACCAAATTTATTTTATACTACATATGTTATCTAATCAAATATAAGAGATAAATTTTCTACTATAACAGTATTCTCGAGGCAGTCGGATATGTGCGCTTTGGAAATTTATTATTATTATTATTTTATTCATGAGGCTGGAATTTCTGTCGTCCAATTTTTACGTAACGGACAGTTTTCTTAGGATTTTTCTTTTCATTTTTTTATTCACCAGGCTGGAATTTCTATCGTCCAATTTTTACATAATGGACAGGTTTCTATTTATTTTTTTATCAATAATTTATCACTTTATTTAGAACGCCGGCAATGTCTATCTATAGCAAGCATATGGCAACCGGGATTTATTTTTTTTACTATCTAGCATATTTTTTGAGGGTAAAAAAATATAAATTTTGAAAGGGGATAAGTTGGTGTTCTAATATTTAAAAATGGAAAACTAGATTGGATGAACGAGTTGATACAAGATTTCGGATGGAACCCTCGATCTATTGGAAAAGGTTTGAGGACAGCCAAGGAACAGCTACGTAGTTTGAAATTATATTTACGAATTAAATAATTAATTTGCGAGCAGTTTGATTCCCCGAGTAGCTTGGATTTTATTTAGAGTTGATCGGTCGACGTGGATGTTTTTGTTTCGCTACGGCAGGCAAAACGGCAACGTTTAAGCTGCGTAAACGTGTAGTCGCCGGCGTTATTTTTTGGTTTGGCGTGGTCCAGGAAGGCACGCGCTGGAACGCGTTGTGAAATATGGGATATGACTTTTTTTTTCCTGAAGAAAGGAATAGTAGGACTGAGGTTGGTTGAGTACAGCTTTGAGATTCTGTATCTTTTTCAATCATCTTTTCTTTTTATATTTTAAAGATCTCTATAATCATGCTTAGAGTTTCTATTATGTTGGAAAATTCGAGTAAAATAAGACTATCCATAGCAGCAGCCTCGGACCAACCCATCCCCAGAATATTTAATTAATTTCTCACTCATCCATATCAGCTCAACCCCCAAACTCAATTTTTTACCCACAGCAGCAGCCCTCATGCATCATCAATCCAATTTAATTTAATTTATTAATTCACATTTTTATATTCGTTAATGTAAAAAAGGTACTTCGTATTAAATTATGTTTTTTTAAAAATAAAATACTAATAATTTTTGTTGAAAAATATTGAATTAGCAATAATTCAAATTACACAGAAATTGAATTACAAATGCAAATAATGCTAATTAAAAATTAACTATGATTAATGTAATATATGTAGTTTATTTAATACAAAATTAGTTATTTTTTATCTTATAAAATTCAATAGATAATTATAAAAATTTTTCCAACTCAAATCTTATCTTTAAAAATTTTGGGCTCGAATAATATTGTGACAAATATACAAAGTAAGATAAAATTTAGATTAAAAAAAATAAACTTATTGTGACAAATAATGAGGCTGGGGCCCACCACCAGCCCCCTCTCTCTCCGAGCGGTTCAGCAGCCCCTGGCATGTCACCAAATCCCATTTTCAATTTATTTTATTTTCTCTTGCGTGGGGCCCGTCATGCCCCGGCCCAACCCGGGGCCATTGATGCACTTGGTCTAAGTTAAATTTTACTATGTACAACAAAGGTTAAATATATCGTCGTATATATTTTGTACTGCTAGATTAAATATACTCTGGTGATAATTATTTATTATATGAGACAACGCGCAAGGACGTTCTTCTTCCAACCCTGGAATGTGACATTCGAAAAAAATGGTTGGTCGGAATGCATTGGATTGAGATGGTTATACAAGATGTGTGATCTGAAGTGTTCGAAGATGTCAATTGGTATCTTTGGCATTTCATCTCAACCATAACAAGTCTTAGTGAATTGATTTGCTGGAGAAGTTATTTAGAGATAGATTGACCTTTTCTTAGTAAATAAAACATAAAATTTTCAATATTGCTTCAAATTGCGCAAATGAACTTGATCCACAAACTAAAAACATAGAGGAACAATTGTGTTAAAAACCAAGTGAGCTACAAATCAAAGCAAGGTCGTCAACTGAGTTATGAGCTTGGAAGAAGTGTGATTGGACTCTAGATTTTAAGAAGCCAATTGCAACACTCTATTTTACATTAGAGTCTAGAGTCTGTGGTACGAGCCTATCTATTTTTTTCGAGAGCTACTCTTTTGTGGTCTCCAGATTATGCCATCCTTTGTACTCTTGTATAGAAGCTCCGTAGAGGTTTTCAGAGACTAGATCTTACTTTATAGTTTATGTCTAGTCTTGAACTTGTTGTTTGTATGGAGACTTGTTTAGACTGTTGTTGATTGCTCATGTGCCATCTTTGCATATATTATATTTTTGTCACGATTGTTTGATGTGAGGGTTTTGATGGAATTTTGTGATATGTTTGAGACTTGCTAGATTATGCATATGCATATGTCTATCGTGGAGTCTAGCATCAGTCATCGACTTGAGTATGAGTCATGACATAGGATGGGCGTGTGTAGCTCACACGCCATAGAGAAAAAAATAGTGTCAAAGACGGACGTTCGGGATGGCCATCCATCTCAGTTGGACATCCACGTGACATTTTTTTATTTTTTATTTTATTCTACTTCGTACATTTCACGCAATATTATTCGTACAAATTAATATTTTAAAGAAAGAGTTTGTGTTGGAAAAAATTAGAATTATTTGTAATTTTTTTAAAAATAAATAATTTGCAAATAGTCATTTTTTAACTCTTTGTAAATATACTCTAAATGTTAATATATTTTCACACTTAATCTAAATTTTTATCTTTTTTTTCTACGGATAATTCTAAAATTTTAATTAATGTTATATTTGAAAATTTTTTATTTTTTTATTTTCAAAATTAATTTTTTAAATGCAATACAAAATTTATATTTATGTATATAATATATGAATAAGAGAAGAATTAAAGCGAATTGAGTTGATGATGTGAACGACAGAGATATCAATTATTTATTAGTTGAGGATGATTTGTATCAATTTAAGTGTAGGTAAAAAATTAAGTAAAGTTGGTTGGATTTACGTAGATGAGTGATACATTAATTAATTATTTTAGAGATGACTAAAGATGAGTTGGTTCGAGAATGCTGCTGCGGATATTCTGAGAAAACTTTTTGTATTCCAAACATTAGATCGAGCAACAATGATTTATCGATTTAAATCAAATAAATAATAATAAAAGTATTCTAATTTCAATAAATCGGTCAAACGCTCACATTTCTCTTTTTCTCCTGCCTATGAACATTTGACCTCTCTACATGGGCGTTGCTTAATTTTACTGAATTCCTGGGTGAAGTGTATTTACCATTAAAAAGAACGTCACATTTCTCTACTGGCTCTTATATTTGTACATACTGCCACTTAATCGACATAGTAACGAGGTGGCTTTTTCAAAGATAGTGGACTAAACAAATTGGGCCTATGAGTAAACACAATAACATAAGTATAGATTTGGGCCCAGTTTGGCCAAGTCCAATAACTCAGCTAATACCATTCACCTCCTTAAGAGTTAAGACTCCCATTCCCATTCTCAAAAAGCTTAGTAAAAGACATCTTGCGTCACCCACCCTTTATAAATTTTAGTCCCTGGTGGTTGATTATTTTGTCTATTTGTGATCACTCATTTTTTATATCAAGTCATACATGCGAACTAATAAACATAATCATTCATTTGTGATCATTTCGACAAATTTGGAAATTGTAAAATTTTCAAAACATCTCAAACTTTTTTCGTGTTTCTCTCGGGCTCGTTCTTTCCTCACTTCGCTCTACTTTCCCCCTCTCCCTTCAGCAAGAAGTCACTGGCCTTATTGACATCGAGGCTCGAGCTATCACATAACCAATCATGTCTCGTATTGACGCACCTTTTAATCTTATTGTATTGGAACATGCAGATTTTGTGCACAACCTAATTTTTGATGCACAACCTAATTTTCTTGCGAGTTGTGCCCAATTCCCCTGCCTCATTGTAGATTCTGTGCAGTGGCACTACTCGTTGTAAGGATGGAAGGTGATTTCATGCGAAACCAGCCAGAATAATTAAGCAATACGGTTGCAGGTTTCCTTTGTCTATTGTCGTCATATTCTAAAAGTGATTTAATTGTTTGGTCAACTCTGAGCAAAATTTCATTTTGGTACATGAATGAGAAAGTTTATGCAGTCCTGGTCATTCCAACACTACTTGTTTTAATTTGTACGTGGTTGAGTAACGAACATCAGTCTCTTCGTGAACCTACACAGGAAAACATTAACAGGGTATGTTTGTCCAAAGTGATAGTAACTCGAAAACTTTTTGGTTGTTCTAAATGTTTGTCCATAGGACAATTATGGTTTGTTTCCTCTTTTTTGTGGCTCTGCTCATACAGATGTAAGCTTACGTGGAATCTTATTAAATTGTTTTCTATGATTTTGGATTCTTCTTGCATATAGCTAAACCATGTCTGGATACTCTGTATTGCATGGTGTCATCATCCGTGAGACCATTGACTTGGAAATAGTTTCCACATATTATTGTACAATAGAGTTGTCCTAAGAGGTCCCGGAGTAATTGAGTACATATTGCAATTGTTTACGTAAGAGAGCAAAAGCCGGGAAACTTCACATGCAGAGTGACGAATTCCTGAACAAAGAATTAATAAAGAAATGAGCCAACTTGCCTTTTGACCTCAGTTGGATCAGGTAGCTAAACTAACCTTGGCACCAGATCAATTCACATGAATATAAAAAATACTGCGGCAACTCAACTAATCAAAACCAACTGCCAAATTGATAACAAATTGGATTAATGGACCGACATGGAAAATAATATCTATTTCTTGACAGCTAATAGCAAGATCATAACGTATCAGGAATCTCAATGTGAAGTGGTTGAAGCTGCTGAAGTTCCTGCTCCAGCTGCCTGTGTTGAGGGGGCTGCGGCTGGGGCTGGGGCTGGGGCCGGGGTCGCGGTCGGGGCGGGAGCGGGGATTGTGGTCGAGGCTGAAGCCGAAGCTGCAATCTGCATATTGGTTTCAGATTGCATTGGGACCGGGGCAGGGGTTTGGGTCGAGGATGAGGCCGCGCTTTGCAAATCGGTTTCGGATTGTGCTTGTGGTTGCGCCACCGGGCTGCTCGAACGTCGAATATCCTCCACCATTCTCACCACA
>SOPF01006247.1:0-13309 GCA_012979155.1 Hypericum perforatum | reverse complement strand
GTGGGTCTCAACTTTCTGTTAGTCCGAGTAGGCTGTGGCTCAGCAGCGAAAACTAAGGCAAGACTAACTGACGTGAGGCTATATTTTATGGGAATTGATAGAAAATTTTCGTTTACATAAGAATAAAAAAATGGAAATGGTCCATTGCCTTGCACTGGAGGTCCTTTTTAATTAGGCCACTTTGTTGAAATTGATTCATTTCGTGGGAACTAGATTGATCAATCCAATTTCGAACTAAGACCATTAAAAATGGTAAAATTCTTTGATCCATATTTTAATATTACACGGACCTTAGTCGAAAAATTTACCCTAAAACCAAAAAAAGTAAACTCATGCATGATCTATCATATTTATATTTAGGTAGATTCACTAGATCCGAATCTTTTTGCCATCTCATCAACTAATAAATGGTTTGGACAATAGGAAACCAGACATGTGGATAAAGAACAATGGATGAACTCCTTTCCACTAAGAAAGGGTTGGCTCACCATTCTGGTCCAAGTTGTTCCACTATTTTAGTCCTAATTGCTGTGCATGTGAAGACGTGATATTGAAGCCTTTTGAGGTGGAAATTCAGCTTTTTGACGCCAGACAATATATCCACCTTTGTTTTATTTTTTAATCTATCTTATTCTAAATCAAGCATTTTATTATCACTTGAAATAATTCAGTTTTGTTATCTCTAATTTTGTACTGATTCTTAAGGTGGCAAGAAATGACGTACTGGGCCAATCAGCAGCAGCATCTTCCCTTCTTAATGGTCAATTTTTTAACGTAAGATATTATCATGTGAATAATTTGAACATGTCAAAGGTGGCTCGCATTGCTATTCTCTTGGATATGATATATTTGGTCTCGTGCGTAAGAGGAAAATGATGATTATGTTTATCGGTCTTGTGACACCTCTTTAACGACACAAAAACAAAACGAAACTCATTTAAATTTCGAATTAGTTCATGTTAACTTCGATCTAGTCGTTTGAGAAGATGTACCTCGCAAGTTTTAGCTTAATGTGATTTCCGAGATTTATTGGGAAACAACTCGTCAAAATTACAATATCAAAAACGAAAATTAGGTAACCCAATTCAGAAAATCATAAAACTTTGATAAAAAATTTGAAATTTTAAATTAAATATGAAAATTATAACATACATCCAAGAACTTTTGTGTACATGACTAACATTAGAAATTATAATACTAACATTATCTCTACTTTATGTGATGTCATGTTGCCTTTCAGCAAACCAATTAGGAGCAGATATCGTGAGGTTGTTGGTTAAAGAATTTAAGGTAGCTGAGGTGTGAGTGACTAGACTGTAGGGTAAGCCATTTAATTCAGACACCGACCTAACCTCCCATTTCAACGTCCATGAAGTTTGTAGTTAAGGCTAAACGCCCATTATTTTTTAGATATCTGAATATTTAATGATTCGATTAATTTTGATTCAAATTTAGTAAAATTTTTAATAAAAAAATTTCTATAAATATTAAACACTTTCGTATATTTAAAGAATACAATTCAAAATCTCTCAATCAAATTAAACCAATTCATTCACCCGTTGATTTACTATTTGGAGTACTAGCAGTAGCAAGTATTTAGTTGTTTCATGTTTGGCAACAAAAGGCAAAAGCCTAGTCATCAACACCTCAGTTCACGTTAAACATGTCGATTGTGTCCCTTGTGACATTAAAGTTTGACAATGAATATTATAACTGCTGCATGGAAAAAAAGTTTATTGTTGATCTGACGTGGACGCATTCAAAACCACCAATATTGATACGAGATCCAAATAAATTTGGATTAACATGGATAGGTGTCAACAATGTATTAGTAGCACGAATTAACTATTAATTCCATTAAAAACAGGGTTTTCAAGGTCAATTTAACATTCACTCCAAAAGAAGGCTAGTTTCAATTTTCAAACAACGTTCAAAATACTTCAACCATGTTATCAAAAATTTTGAGACCGGTCATGAATGAATTAGATCAACTAATAAGATATTATTATATTTTAATTAAGTATCAAAATTAAATCTTTAAATATATATTTATATTAAATTAAATAAAATAGTTTTATGTGAATTCGAATCTGAATTAGTCAAACTCGAATTTGTTTTCAAAGTTGGACTTCCAACTTATTATTCTTATGGGCCTATCCCTTTCTCTTTTATGCAATGACCATAAGGCTCACAACAGTGTTTTGATTGGAAGAGCACAATTATCTGAAAATTGTAACCCCCGGGTGCAAAGTCTAACCAATTAGAAGAAAGCGAAAGAAAAAAAAAATTTTACGCGAGGCCTACTTCCTTTTGAACTCTTAAACGCCCATTTTGGCATTTTCACAAAGTCGAATACTTATGGGCCGAGAGGGCCTTTAAGTTTAAAAGCTCATATAACAAAATGAAGCCCATTTTAAATTACTTGTGCAAATAATTACTAGCATATTCTCTGTCACACCAACTCCCCAAAACTTTTTATTTTATGCGAATTTATGTTATTGATGGCAAACGCATTTTGAAAACCCACCTCCCTTGGATTCTCTCTTTTCCAGGTGCTACAGTTTACCGATGATTTTTACTACGGTCGAATTGAAATTAAACAATTGACTAATTTAATATAATAAATTCATGAACTTGATCTTAATTTACCATCACTTTTACCGGAAATAGATGCATGTCATATGCAGAGGACTTGAAAATGTGAATTTCTAGTTATAGATGGTCTTCAATGCGCACACATGTATTTCCTGGTGGGTGCCCTATTATAAATCAGTATGAACAAGAACAAAGCTAAACATTTATTTGGGGACCTACTTGATTTCCTTATTAAGTTTATGAACTGAAAAGGAGAAAAAAGCATTGTTACAGCATAAGAAGAAATTATATAGCAACGGGCAACCGAGTACAAATAATTTGGCTCAAAAAGCTGACCCCGTGACAATATTCGATGTCCGA
The DNA here is from genome assembly GCA_012979155.1 of Hypericum perforatum. Classification (NCBI taxonomy): domain Eukaryota; kingdom Viridiplantae; phylum Streptophyta; class Magnoliopsida; order Malpighiales; family Hypericaceae; genus Hypericum; species Hypericum perforatum. The sequence continues at coordinate 10,354 of SOPF01006247.1, read as the reverse complement.
AAATATATGAATTTAAAATTGCCCGATTGATTAATTGGCTATGAAGCATTTAAAAAAAAAGATATTTGAATAGTTTATTTTAATTACATTATTAGGCAAGATCTACTCTCTTCCCATATATATGTTGAACACTTTTCCATGATTTCACGAATTTTGTTATAAATAGATAAAATTTTAATTGAGTATAATTAACGTTTTTTTGGCTTGGTTATCATATGTTTAACAATTATTTTAAAAATGTGGTTGAAGTAATATTCATTGATACTTTTGTGTGACACCATTTAACTCTCTTTAATTTAGTCTCAATTGTGTGTCCGCAAACCAAATAATCTCTTCTTTTCCATGTGATGCGAAGAGAGCTTATGTGTATATGTATATTCCTATTTCTCAAAATAAATTTGATAAAAAAATCCACAATAAGAATGCTTAACTAAAAATTATCCAATTTCAAATTTTACATGATTTTAAAGTAATAATGTATACAATGCAAATGAACTTTGAATTCATATAATTATACTCAAATAAAACCAATTTGAAATTTACATTAAGGTACTTTAGTTTGGACTTGAACACTATTCACATTAAACTTCGATCCTGATATTTTACATAATAACTTTTAGTTATTGCTCTTCGAGGTGAGGTAAAAAATTAAACAAAAACAACATAAAAACTTTGATCTTGTTTTTTTTTTTTGAAAAATATATGTCTCGTAATACTCACTTAATTGAGTAATCCAAATTTAACCGTAAATTCAATAAACCTAAGAAGTATCCAGCGATGGATATTTGCAATAGTGCATAGTCCCGCAAGACTCGGTGGTATTATTATTTTAAAATTGTACTGGTTCTATCATTAATCTACGAAGTATACAGGATATAAACTTGTCCCAAAAAACATGACCTACATAAAAAGCTTAATTTGTCAAATATATGTCATGTGTATTTAATGCCAGATATCAATTACTTTTCCAATTTAGGCTATTAATTTTAAATGGTCAATGGAAAAAAGTTAAAGGCTCCAACCAATCCCTGACGCCACAGAAAATGAAACAACCTCGTGATATCGATCCCTTATTTCCCCCCTCCACCCTCTTCATATTATATATATCCTCGGGTGCCCTTCCCCTCCTCACTACTAGGGCCCTAGTAATTTAGACATTTAAGTTGTGGTAGCAATTTGTGAAGAGACCCTAAGAGTGGAGATAAATGATGTTTTCGTTGGATTACTTTCCATCAAGAGCATGCTTAACTGAATCGTCAAAAAACAATTTGACGATTCGATTAAGGATGCATCTTGTGGAACGTTATCTATGAAAACAAATTTGGCGACAGAAAGGAGATGTCGAAGATTATCACGAGTAACTGGTACGAATCACTAAATCGACCAAATTACTCTCCACTCGACGAAGGATCACAAATGGTACATGGGGTTTTCGGCTAGTTATTTTATGTAATGAATTTTCTTAGAAAATATTTCGTGGTTATTTTATGTAATGAAAACGCACATTCAACACATGAACGAAACGATTCTTGGTGGTTGCCCCGAACTCTCAAAAGAGCCGAAGAAGAAATAGAGAGAAGACGCAGGGATGTAAAACATGGCGACAGAGTAGTAATCTTTTGACCATATAGGTAATCTTGACTCCGAGAACTCAACCTTTTATCAATGAGATCGTTTGGTCCTCCACTTCTCCTCTCAATTTTTCTGTCTACGCTTATTTGGGGTAACGCTTTCGATTAACTTCTTGCAGAACAAACTTCATAACCGAATTATTCCTCCGTCGTCTCTGCATTTGCGCATAAATTTGGGCATCTTTGAAAAAGCAGCGGTGCCAACAATTAGTTAATTCGTCGAAGATAATTTGGTGCTAGAAAGTGGTCCCTTTCATTTTGGTATCATAGGAGTATTATCTTACTGGGTCATTGGAAGCAAGCAAATTTGATAAAAAAATTAACCAGAGGATGCTTAGCTTTCTTGATGCAGATAAGGCCGAAGCAGCAAAATTTGTGACAGAAACATATGTACATACATTTTTCACTTGAGAGTAATTTGATACTAATTGAGGATTTAGCCATTATCAGGGTGTTATATGTGAGATGAAGGGGCGAATACGCCCTTGTTTTGTCAGAAAGTACTAGCAGTTACATGAATGTACAAGTTGGAATTAAGAACATCATACGAAACATGCTATATCTAATTCCAAACAAAGAGGCCCATTATCATTTTTTCCCCGTCCCAGCTTTGAGTTCGAACTTGATGACTAGCGAGCATGGTCAAGAATTCAGATATTAATTCCAAATATATTGGCGCCAACATCCTTAGTAGGAATTTTTTGGTGGAATAAGCGAGTTTCAAGCACTCTTCTTATTCAGACATGAAGGTAATATTACATGGGCAGGGAGCTCGTGAGTACTTTGTTTCCCAAATCAAAAACCAAACAAGGTGCATATAATAAAGCACATACTAAACAGTACGCAATGAATCCACAAACACAACACTAAACATACTTCAGATTATGTTTAGCCAACATGAAGTTGAAACAACAAGGGAGGTAAACTAACCATTAAAGCCAGTGACAACAAGGGCATCAAGAGAAACAAGGACACAGACGATGACAAGGACCGAGAAAGACAAGGCCATACACAGGGACGCGATGATGGAGCAGGTTCGGAACATTACTCCAGATTTCAACTTCCGTTTATCAACCCTGATGAGAAGGGCTCCAGACGAGGTGGCAAAACCGAAGATGTTGACCAGAGTGAACATTTGGAAAAACACGTGGTTGTTTTTGGCCAGGTATGTGATGATAGAACGAGTTTCATTGCTGCCCCCTCGCACATTACGTGCAATTATTGTGTTGATAAATCCCAAGGTTGCAAAGTAAACTGTTGCCGACGTCAATAAAAAGCGAATTCGCTCCAAGGGCGCATTGGTCAATGCTCCCACCGCGAAACTTGTGCAACCGCCACTGCCAGCACCCCCTCCTCCACTGCCGAGATGGCAAGGACAACAAATGTGGCCGTCATGACCTTCAGCATCATGCCCAGCTCCACAGCAAAGATGGCCGCCATGATCATGTCGGCATGTGCCACCACCTCCTCCTCCGACGCCAGGATGGCTATTGCGACCAGCACCCATAGCGTTGCCTCTTCCAACCTTTGGATCACCATATTCGGTACTGCAAGAATTGAGGGCAAGAGGTACTTCACCGAACTCTGTCCTGCCACAAGCTGATTATCGTGATCAACATACAAGTAAGCGTCCATACCCGCATACGCATACATACAAAGTAACAGTAATTAACATAGCTCCAAGAAAGAGAAGGCTCACATTTGTGCTGTAGGTCCCGGTCGGTCATCGAACTGCCGCAGCACAAACACAGGATATATAAGAACCGCCGCTCTAGTTAGGGTTATGTCTAAATCGGGAGAAATAAACAATTAATGTCTAGGGTTTTGTATAAATTAATAATAATTGAGAAAAGAGCTGAGTAGAAAACCTCGAGATCGGGGTCTGGCGAAATGGATCCGTACTCGGCCGCCATGGCTGACGGAGAGGGATGAAGGAATAGGGAGAGAGAAATTCGACGACAATAATCGACTAAGATAAAGAAGGTCTTCTTCGTGGCGGCGGAGGTCGATGATGATAGGGGGGCGGTTTCTGATAAATTATTTTCCAATATTTGTAATTTGAGATATTTGTCTATCGTTTTTTTTTTCTATTTCATAATTTGTTTAAAAAAATCTTAGCCTAATAATATTTTATTATGAAATTTTTAAACCGAAATTATTAATTTTTTCTGAAAAAAATCACATGTAAATGACTTAAATACTCTTTGCATCTTAAAAATAAAAAATCCCTTTTTGGTTCTGCTGTAAGAGGCCTATTTTGGTGTGGGCTGGGTCGTTGGGTTGTAATGGGGCCCAGTCGGGGTTGAAGTAGGGTCCATCAGAGTTAGAGAGAAGGAATCTCCGACGATGGTCAGTGTCCGAAATTACATAAATGCATAACAAATTGGTGAGAGACATTGCAATTTTATGATCCAAGCGTTGTCTCCATGGCAATTTTATGATCCGAGTGTTGTCTCCATGGACGTTTGACTCCCTCCCCGTCGTTGATCTCTTTTCCGAACCCAAGTCGAGAGGACCATAACTACCCAAAATCGACCAGGTTCAGCTTGTCTCACTTCATTCTGACTTATTTTGGTATCGACGAAAGCATTCATAGCCAGGGGTTGGTCTCAGTGGAGCCACATATGTCCCTAACCACGGAGGAGAGAAGAATAATGAATCTTGAATTAAAATTGGAGTTTAAGAATTAAAATTTGAGTTTGCTAGATTTTTAAGGAGATGGTTTTGGTTTAATGAAGAAGGTGGTTTTTGGTTTAATGAAAATGAGGAAAAAGGGATTTTTTGTTTTAAGAGGTAGGGGTATTTAAGTTATTTTACATAGTTTTTCGTCGAAGAAAAATTTTGATTCTTGATTCAAGTACAATTTTGTCAAACTAGAAAATTTTAATCGAATTATGAAACAGAAGAGAGCGAGAAACGAATATGTCAACTTACAAAAATTTGAAAATAATTTATTTTTATTGTCTTCTCTCTTGGAAACATAATAATGTTAATCACATATAAGATAAGATGAGATCATCATACTACAATAATTTTGGAAGAAAAAAAATGTGGAACATGTGACACTTTTTTTATTTTTAATCTGAATCACTTAAAAAAAAGGCTTGATCAATTTTTTTAAACCTCGAATTAAATTAGTTTAGTTAAAAGGGGTAAAAAAATATACATGGTCACTTAACTTTTCTTTATATGGTTACTTAACTATTCTTTTATCATTTATGATCACTAAACTAAAATTTGAGTTTACCGGACTTGGGTTTAAGAATTAAAATTTTAATTTGCTAGATTTGTTTTTGTTTTAATTTGCTAGATTTTATGCTTTAAGAGGTAGGGATATTTAAGTTATTTTATGTGGTTCTTCGTCGAAGAAAAATTCCGATTCTTGATTCAAGGACTTCATAATAATTTTTTTTGTCAATGGTCACTCAATTTTGATAATTTTTTGTCTGTGTTACTAAACTATATTTTACCCGTTATGGTCACTAAATGTTACTATATTACTCAGATATAGTCACTCCGGCCATATTTCGCCATAAACCTTCCCAACAACTGCACAAATTGATCGAGCGTTTTTTTATGATTGAGATTAAAAATACTAAAATGTCACATATTCGAGATTTTTTTTTCTTCCAAAATTATTGTGGTACCATTATCTCACCTTATCTTATAGTTGATGAATATTACTGTGTTTCTAGGCGAGAAGATGCAACTTATTTGAGAATTGCTTTTTGCTGCGGGGTTTCGGCATTCCTTATTGTACCATTGCGTGTCCCTGGTGCTGAATCGACGCTTGTGGCTAGAAACAGGCAAGTAATAGGAGTGACCACCTTGATCACCGGAGCTTTTATTTTCATGGTAACGACTGTGGACGAGAAGCTAAGGTTGTTGGTTCTGTTGAGTTTTTGAAGAAGGACGGTAGAGAGGGGTGGGTGAGTTTAGCCGTTTGGGGGCAGGGAAAAGCATTTCTTGAAAAAAGTTTAGGTGTGACAAGGAGTACTAGCAAAAGTTGCTATAATTGATTTCTAAGAGTTAGATTTTATTTAGGAATCCAGATTCGATAACTTCATTTTCATTTTCAATTAGTTAGATTTTTCGACATATTCACATCATTGTTTTGAAAGAACATAAAAGTCATAAAAAAATGTTAAGTGCTCATATCAGATAATGTACTTGCATCTTATCAAAGATCCATTGGTAATTTGGCAAAATAAATAAATTATAATGCAATATAGCTTTTGTTATCTACTTTCTCATGCTAGCCGTTTAGTTAAAATTCAATTAACATAATTTGCATTAAAAAAATCAATTAACAAAAGTTGCATTTTTAAAAAAGGAACGCTTCGTATGAATGATTGTTTGAGATGTATGTATACTAAGACAAATATTTAGCCCCAAACAATGCAGTAAAACATAATGAATAGAAAGCCAACTTGAAATTAGAAGAACATTTAATTTCCAAACAATGCGAGTAATATTTTTTTTTGGTTAGAAAACAATGCGAGTAATACTTTAATTCGTACAATAGGTCTTCAGTTTAGGAATCGTGAAAATATCAGGATACGAAGCTTTTTTTGTGTACTTGATCATGCTAGTCCTTTTAGTTAAAATTCAATTCATATATATTTTTTTTAAATGGACACAAGAAGTGTTGCTTCAAATTCTTTATTTTAATTTTAATTTATAGTGTTTAGATGCTATAGCTAACGAGCGAGAAAAGATAGAAACATCATCAAAGGCCAAGTTGTAACCGAAACTTACTACTTTGTCCAACCCAACCATAAATGTTATTATCATAATTTTTATATAGTAGTTAAAATTTTCCTATTTTCAAGAATTTATGTTTAAAGTTGTGTAAAATATTTTAATTTATTGACATTTAAAAGTCAACATAGTTTAGGAAATCAAATCAAACTCCGTGGAGTCTCCCGATTTCCTTCAAATACGTTTCAACTCTCAAGTAATATATCTATTTTTATAATTTTTATAATTTATTTATTATAACAACAAACTTATTTTATTATCCTAACTCTTACGATATTAGTTATATTCTTCTACTTTCAAGAAATTATGCTTGAAAATTATGTAGAGATATGAGCTACTTAATTTTCTAAGTCATAATTTTCTTTTAACGCATCACAACTATAAAGTAATATATCTATTTTTTATAATTTTTATAATTATGTTATTATTAATAATAAAGTAATAGACTAATCTTATTATCATAACTCTTATATAGTTTTTTAAAAGTCTCCTATTTTCAAAATTTTATGTTTAAAGTTATATAAAATATTTTTAATTAATTAATATTTGAAGATAAACGTCGTTTAGGAAATTAAATCAAATCTCATGGAAACTCCCTATTTACTTCAAATACATCATAACTCTTAAGTAATATATCTATTTTTATAATTGTTATAATTTATTTATTATAAATAATAAACTAATTTTATTATCCTAACTCTTATAATATTAGTTATATTTTATTATGTCATTTTGCAAAGCAATGTTACATTTGTTTATTACAAGTTTGTCTCAAAATAAAAATGAAGGTAGATTTTTGATTATTTGAGGGTCCGAATTTATCTACCAATGTTGTTTATTACAAGGCTCTGAATTTATATCATTGTTATATTTTTTTTAAAAATTTGGAAAAATTAGATTATTTGAATCTGTATCCAAAATAATTTCGGATTTTGAATTTCAGATATTTCTTTATTTGGATTCGGATTCGGATCAAAAAATAGTAATTTCGGATAATACAAATTTTGGATAATTTGAATTCCAATTATCTAAATGCTCACCCTTATCTCTGATGCTGAATTGATGCGAGTGGCTAGAAAAAGGCAAGTAACAGGAGTGACCATCTTGATCACCGAAGCTGTTATTTTCATGGTAACGGCTGTGGACGAGAAGGTATGGTTGTTGGTTCTGTTTCTCATATTTGCCTGCCTCCTTTTTTCTCTCTATTTGGAGAAGAGGGAGCCGAATGAGGCCCATTCGCTTCCTCTGTAAGCAAGAAGAGGTCAGCCAGGCCCAGATGTAATCCATTAGTCGAAGGGTCTTATGTGGCAACTCTGGATTACATGGGTCTTATCCATATCCTTCAAACATATACTTGAGCATAACTATCTGAGGCCTGTTTTGTGGTCGGCGCTTTTCAAGCGCGAAACGGTTTCTATGTAGTGGTAACTCAATGGTGTATTGTGATCTTGGTGCAGAAAAAAAAATATTTTTCAACATTCTATTGCAATCCATTAGTCGCAGGGTCTTATGTGGTGACTCTGGAAATGAAATAGTTGTGCGCTTCGTTATCCATTCTTTTGCCATCTTAAGCTGGATGTTGTACCGAGGAACATTGCAATGCAGCTTTCTGGAAGGAAAGCGTGAGGGCCTAAGATTGATTTCCCATAGCTGATGCCTCTGTAATCTTGTTTCTCCAAGTCCAACTCCCAGGACCTTGTTTTATTTTGACATTGCTTATTTTCGTGGATAGGGAAGCTTAGACAAAAAAGATGTGTCGATATTAAGTAAAAAATTTCACTTTAGAAGTATGTATGCAGTTTGATCAACTTTTTAACTAGCGCAAAAATAAACAACATCAAAGCCTTTGTAGCAACTTTTTAACTTGTACAAAACAAGGTCCACGACCACAAACTAAACAAGCTGGAACACACACTAAGCTGTCAGGATTAGTGTGCTCTACTACTGTTTTCTGTTTTTATGACAATGCAACAATTGACGCAAGTCAATTGAGAACTGGATCACTTGTTTCATGGTGGCTTTTTGAAGGTGGATAAATTCTTATCTTTTGTTTGAGGCGATGACGAGACTAGACCCAGTATCAGCACATGGTTATTTGTAACAGAATCAAAGAAGGCGAGTTTTGATCTGTTTCTTTGTAACTAATTTTTCGGGAAACAAATTGTGCTGAGTTTTGATAGGAATCGTATTTTTTTTTTTGTTTCTGCTGAATTCCCTATAGCCATTTGACAGTGTTAGAGTTGCGCTTCTCCTTTAATTTTTTTGTTCGCCGTTGTTGTTCCGGAATGACTAGGTAGTGGGGTATGATGCCTGCATTGCTATCCCACAGAGACCCTCCTTAGCAGCAATGTCTCTTTCCATCCTTATGTATCCCTCTTCGCCCCACTCTGCTCCCCACGAATTCTTCACCAGCCAGTACTTTTTCCCACCGCTCTCTCCGTATCCAACAGCGGCCACCCCATGGTCTAGTTCAGTGCCACAAGAACCCGTGAAGACGCCGCTGGAGTAGAACTGGAATTCATATCCGCTAGCGTCGATGGCCACGGAGATTGGCTGGTTGGCAACCGCATTCAAGAGAGCAGCTTCACTATTTGCTGGTACATCTTCGTATCCAGTTATCTTGGCTGCGTGGTTGCTCGCTTCGTTCGCGTTGCACGTACCATCGGTAGCATCGTAAGGGTAGTTAGCTTCGGTGGTTAGTCCTTGATTTGTGATGATGAACTTGAAGGCATCATCCATTAGGCCACCCTGGCAGCCCTGGTCTTCTCCTATGGTGTCACAGTCAACAAGCTCCTGCTCCGAAAGAGAGATCAACTTTCCGGTGGTAAGCTGGGTGATTCCTTCCACTGATGCGACTGTGGAGAACGCCCAGCAAGAACCTGCATTTAGGAAATGATTGTAGATCACTCGAATGTTTCTCTCAATTCAGTTAACACGAACAATGTCGATTCGGAAGAGGGACGTATCACATTGTCCTTGGTCCTTGATAGGTGTGACAGCTCCCTTCTTCCTCCAGTCCATAGTAGGCGGTACATCAGAAACATTCTCGTACCTGAAAGGCCCTGATTGCTCAGAGCACATATGGCCCTTGAACCTGTTCCTTGTCGCTTTGAACTCCTCATTTGTAAGATCCGCGAACTGTTGACTCCTAGCCTGTAAGCCTTGCTTCCATCGCGGTTGAAAGCGTCAATTCGTTCTACATTCTCATTAAACTCTCTTTGGCGCATCTCCCTCTCGCTGTCATCCTTGTAAACCCGTCCTAGCGCGCCATCCACTGCTTGTGCCTCTCGTACATGGACGCCTCGGGAACGGTCCGAGCCATGGACAGAGAGGCGCATGCTCCTAAGAAGAAGACCAATGCCAGACAGATGCATTTGTTGTGGCTAGTGAACTCCATTGTATAAAACTACTGCTACTTGTAGCTTAAGCAACCGTAAAGAGGTGTATTGTTTGTGAGAGATGATGCTAAGTTCATACACACTATATGCTATTTATGGGGTGTCATTGACCACCTATGACCTTAGTTTTGGAAGGCAGATTCCTATCAAGAAATACGTAACGAAGAGAATGCATTGATATTTGTACAGTGATCCATCCACAACTTGAATCATTATTAACCAATTGTTAGGAATTCGTTAATCATTTTTAAATTTACAGGACCATATGCTGTTCACTTCTTCTCTCCTAACTTTTATTTAGAAATAAATTATACAAATATTACTACCGGATATATAGTGATTTACCAAAAAAAAAAAATTCGGAATTCTAACTTTCTGCTCGTCCGTGGTTAATACAATTTGAAAGCTGACCATTAAGCTGGAATCTTGTTTCTTTTTATAATTATATATTCTATTTGGAATGATTTTGGTTTACACTTTTTGGCTCTTGTACCACATCAGCATCAAAGTAAAGTACTTATACTGCTTCGTGCCGTTTCTTTCATATTTCTTGTAAATTGTTCT
>SOPF01006178.1:0-15811 GCA_012979155.1 Hypericum perforatum | reverse complement strand
CTATGGATCCCATAAGTCAACAGATTTTTGGGGAAAAAGTTTTGAACTTGAAATTCCAATCAACACCCACTTCTTCTAGTTGAGAAAAGAAGATTGATAGAAGTACAGAGTTCAATCTCGGGATGGTGTAAAAAATTATCCCTACGAAAAAAAACCCACTTCCTCTATTATCCATCCACACAAAAACACCCTCAAAGTTTCCATTTTTACAAATAATTTCCAATACTTAGCTAGTCACTAACCCATCAAAAACTTGCTTTCTTGTTCCCTTTAATCCCTACTTCTTACAATAAATCCAACCACTTTAAACAGAACCCAGCTCTTAAAATTTGCCAAGTAAGCAGCTCTGTAAAAAAATTAAGAAGTGCCCAGCTTTGTACCTTCTCCACCAAGGGAGGCCATGGATTCCCCTGCCTTTTCCATTTCTCGAGCTCTTCAACTTCGATTCCTTCTATGGGTTCTTAGGGGAGATAATAAGTGGAAATTCTGAGTAAAGGGGTCATAGAAGCGGGGACAGAAAGAAGAGGAGAGGAAATTCCGTGGATGTTCCTAATTAATATTCGAGTCAATAAACTTTGGACAAGATGGTTGAAACTTGAAACTGGTAAGGACCGTGAGATGGAAAGAGAGAGATTGGTCGGAATTATTAATCTCCTTTATTTTTAGTAGAATTGTTTTCTTAATATCTCATATTAAAAATGGATTTACATTTTTTTAAGAATTATTTTTTCGTTAGTATATTATTGTTTGGAGTCTTTTGTTTGAGTATTTTAATTGGCTTTCCTGTGAATGTTTTCTTTTTGAAGGAATGTTTGTGTGAGGTTAAGTGTAACATAATTACTGAGGTTGGAAAGTTTTGCATCCACGTGTTGTTGGATGTTCTCCCTTTTTCCTTCTATCGCTGTCTTAAATAATAGAGAGAACCGCTCTTAACGGTAAAATATTTGTTTAAGAATTTTTTTTGTTGAATTTTATGAATGTAAAGTATAATATTGAAAATTGTCCTAGCCATGGAATATGATCTATTTGTTTTGAAGGATTGTGTTATATGAATTATGAAGTAGACGTTTTTATCATCCAACGCAAAAGTGTTATTCATTGACTATGGTGGGAAAGAATTGGGATTCTAGGGGAAAATGCTCGAGCACCACTTTGAGGCCTATGGTCACGCTCTACAATTTTATATTTTGTAATTTGTGACTTTAATGTGTCAGTTACAATTTTATATTCGAGAACTTGTAAAAATCGACCGGTAGTTTCCTCTTCCAGTTTGGAACTCCTTAACAAATTTGATAATTCTCGATCACTCCTAAGATAACTCGCCACCTCTAGAAATGTGAGAAATGAATTGATAAGAAAGCAACTAACATTTTCATCCGAAAATGCTGACAAAGAGATAAACGTTAATGAAAAACAGAAGGCTTGTTTTTCCAAAAAGAAAATATTAATATACACAGCCAAATCCGTATCCTAGGTTTAGACAAAGTATCGGCAACGCATCTCCTAATGCTTGCATACTGGACTTTTTTCAAAGCATCTGGAAAGTATTAGAAAGGAAACCTCGGAACATGGTCAAAGAGGAGTCTCATATCAGTTAGTTTAGTCTGTTTACGTCTAGTTTCATGGACGAAAGCGTTGAGCGTCTCCGAAAGCGGAAGTTCCATCGGACGCAGCAGGAGATGGAGACGACGCAATGCAATTAGTCGACGACACCAATACAGAAGGACTGTTCCCTCGGTGTCTCGTTGAAGCAATCCTGTTGTGTTTATAGTGGCGGAGTCCATACTCCTCGTAAACCCGACGTAGATGTTGGATCTTTATCGCCACCCGATCCGGAGTGTGATGAGTCCGCATAAACAGTAAAATCAGCCAACACTCTTCGCCGTCAAGTTCTTTCTGACTGCAGTTTTAAAATGTAAAGTTATCCCTTCCCAAGCAATTATCTTCGTTCAGTTGATTGAGTATCATTACTAACTATTTCATTCCTCCTCGTGACAAATGATCGAGACCCACTATACACAATTCATCCGGATCTCTCTATTTTTCTTACATTTTGCCTGTCAAGACAATGGATTTTGTGTTAGCATATTTATCACATAATAGATAGATATTATCAGTACTAACCACAAATTTGCTCCTACCATATAGGTCGGAACTCGGATCCAATCATCGTTTTGTTAATTTTTGCCAATCCTCGTTGCTTACATGAGGAGGCTTCACTGCATCTCCAAATCTATAGAAACTCTTCCGGATGCGATACATCCAATCCTTGCGCTGTTCCTATACATCTCGACATGTGGCGGAAAATTAGACAGTCATCATCAAAGCCCTTCACATCTAATGGTGCCTAGAAATGGCAATGTCATTCACCTTTAAGTCCACAACAATTATTCAACGACTTTACATAACAAAATAAGATCAGAAGTACGTACCGTTAGCCGCACCACGACACCACGCAATTGGCCTTCGTCCATTTTCCGCCAATGACTAGCGACGGGTATATCCTCTCTGGCGCACACTCCCAAGGCAGTCTGCAAGTGTTTGGCTTTCTCTGTCGATAATGGTCGCTCCTGAATTGGATCTATCTCGATGGCAATCTTCTCCTCTTTGTCGGATGAGTTTGTCTATCCTGACCATGCGAGTCTTGCCTCTAACATGTGTGGTCGATGCATCATTGTTGGAGTTACTGTTGTATTGCAGAAATACCCATTGCTTGATTAGATTAACAAAAAAAATGTTGGGATGCAACAATTTAAGAAATATATGCTCCAAAACTACGCCAAATCACGATGAAAAACTTCACAATATTATCAAAATATCGCGCAGAATTTAACACATCTCGGAACTCAAACATCCAAATAATATGACTCCTGCAACAATGGTCACCACATTTCACTTCACCATCACCCAACCAAACAAAAAACCCCACTTTTTCACTATCACACGGCCTGCGGCTAATTGGAACGATCCAAACAACCGAACTTCAATCGATCGAAGTACACTAAACAACATCTCTTACATTCGATTACGTATCAATTGAACAAACAATACCAACAATTACGGAAATCCCCAATTTTAAAAACCCTAACTAGTTTGCTAAAAGGGGAACTCACCACGCAGCAAATGCTGTAGGCCGAAGCTCCATCTGCATAACGGAGAAGTAGCTCTAGGGACATCGGCCGGCGGTCTTCGTCTCTGTAGAATCAAAATTATTGTTATGAAGCTTAATGAAGGAAAAGGGAGAAAATTTGTTTTAGAGGAAGAAGATGAATTCGAGGAAGAAAGCAAGTCGGAACTCGGAAGGAGGAGGAGAAAGTTTTTTTTTTTGTTTTTTAATAAAATGGTATTTTTGTCATTTCAGATAGTTTTTCACCGGAGAAAAATTTTGGTTCTGATTTTAGGGAATTTAGAGTATAATTTTATCAAATTAGACGAGTTTTTTTTATCTAATTACAAAATAAAAAAGGATGAGAGATGTCAAATGACCTTTGGTCCAGCGACACAAGGGTGGGGAGAAGTTTGGGAAGTCTAAGTTCGATTTATGGCATGTCCTAATAGAATAGGTATTAGAATAGGATCTCAAAAAAAATAAAAAGGATGAGAGATGAATATTTAAAACTACATAGTCTTAATACTAATTTATCCTTTGGTTTGACAATATATTTGGAGTTCGGCATAATTTGATTTAGTCCATCTAATTTACAATGTGTATCGGTTGATACTGGAGACCACCTCTCTTAAAAATTTATCTCTTTTTAAAAAAATAAATCATTCATCTTTAATAAATTGCATTTCATCGTCACTATTTTTTTGCTTTCGACTTTTCCTAGTGTGTTTTGCATAATTCGTGTTGGAATTATTTGGACCAGCTCCTAATAAACCCAAAAAGGACGTGGGAGTTTGCATGTGAGTTTGGGCCCAAGTGGCACCAACTCAACATGCACTCCAGGGATATTTTGGCTATAAAAGGAGGTCCTCAATGACCATTTCGTAACTTTGGCCATACACACATCCTCTCACAGATTGACAAAATTTCAGTTTAGTACTGAAAGTTGTCTTAGATAGACGAATCAAGGACAATTCGTGGGAACCAAGCTTCGATCCATCCGTTCGTGATCGAGCTTCGATCAGCCCCTCGTCCACAACGATCCGGTGTATCACGTGTTCACGCTTCAAGAGGTAATCACGTTTTAATCCACTTAATTTCAAGTTTGGTTAAGTTGGATTAATTGTGATATTAGTGTAAACTATGTGATTAAAACCTGCAATTATGATGCCAATTCCCAACAGCTCCTTTCATATTCGACCCACACGGCTACTTCCTTAAGGAGCAACACAATCAGTTACTTCCTAATTCACATCCCTGTAATCGTCCCTGTAATTGTATAACCAAATCAGTCTCTTAGGTGTATATATACATGTAATCGTTCTCTACTGTAATCACAATTGAATCAATTCAATCCAATTTCCAATCTTACATGGTATGAGAGCTCAATCAAAATCAAAAATAGAAATACTCATAGCAATGGAGAACCAGTCCAACACGAGCCACAATTCCTTTGAGGTTGTTGCTGATGTCGACCCAGGGAAGATCAACTTCAAAAGAATTGTTGAAGCCAAAGGGAACACTGGGCTGAAGATGACCACGGTGGCCTTCAACGGCAATAATTACCTAACCTGGAGTAAAGCAATCGACATTGCACTCAGTGCCAGAGGAAGATTAGGATTCATTGAGGGGACATTTGAAACCTCTTAAAAAGGAGACCATACGTATGCTGAATGGAACCAGAATGACCGATTGGTCATGTCCTGGATCCTCAACTCCATAGAAAAAGGACTGCATGACCTCTTCAATTGAGCTGAAAATGCAAAAGATTTGTGGGACATCATCAAGGAGTTGTACTCACAACAAGAAAATCTCTATAGAGTTTTCAAGCTGAAGAAGGGAATCGCCGAATTACAGAAAGGAGAGAAGACATTTGTTGAATACCTCAGCAAATTAAAATTGATGTGGGAAGAGCTGGCCATTCTACGACCTTCCACCACAGATGTGCTTATCTTAAAAAAGTGAGAAGATCCTAATGGGGCTCGAAGCCGATTATAAATCATTGCAAGAGCAAATTTTGACTGCGGCCGATCTCCCTCTTCTCAATTCTATCTGTGCAACAAAAAGAAGAAATAAGGAAGCGTATGATGGGAACTCCCTTGAAGAGCGAATCAAACTCAGAAGTGAGTGCCTTCTTAAGCAATCACGAGAATCAGGCACAAACAGCCCGAAGGTTCACGAATTCTCGAGGTGGATTCAATGCTCGAGGGCGAGGAGGTGGTCGGATAGGAAGAACGAACATTACCTGTGATCACTACAAAAGGGTTGGGCATCCAAAGGAGAAATGCTGGTTTCTGTACCCGCATCTATGACAATCGAGAGAAAGAAATAACCTCAGGCGTCCATTTTTCACTAATAACAATGCTCCAAATGCTTATGTTGTAGGGTCTAAAGGAACCTCCTCCACATCAATTGAGGAAATTGCCCAGAAATTCCTTCATCATTTGAAGGTAAGAGGAAATTGCCCAGAAAGTCCTTCAACATTTGAAGGTAGGCGGAGAAGCCAATATCGCAGAAAGTCAAAAAATTCCAAATGAAGGTACACAATCAAACCAAATTTCTGCAAATCACACTATCACTAAACACACATTCAACACACTTAAGTGCCACACCATCACAAGTGATCCTACGTGGATAATTGACTCGGACGCGAATGAGCACATGACAAATAATCGCGCTTTGATTGAGAATTTCAATAAGTCCCAAAATCAGTTTATTTGTATCGCAAACAGATCAAAAATTCCCAGCAAGGGAAATGGTTTAAAGCATGTATTTTTTGGAGGACCAAAATTGGAGTCTCTATTCGTGCCCATTATGTCCAATAACCTTCTTTCCGTTAGTAAACTAACAAAATAGCTTAATTGTGTAGCAATTTTCTCTGCTCATGCCGTTGAATTTCAGGACTCTTCAACATGGAAGAAGATTGGTGAGGGCAAACTCATCAATAGGCTTTACGTGATTAAGCATAATCCCACAGCATTAGCAATTTGCACGAATTCGCATGATCTATGGCATGCTAGATTAGGGCATCCTAGCAATAAAGTTATAGGGACTTTACTTCCTGAATTTTCAAACATTGAATTTAAATGTGACAGTTTTTAGTATGCAAAAAATTGTCGAATTCCGTTTAATTTATCTGATTCTACTTATGATAAACCATTTGAATTGGTGCACTCTGATGTGTGGACTTTGCCTATTATTTCTTATGATAATTATAAGTATTTTGTGAGCTTCATTGACCATTATAGCCTAGGTACGTGGATCTATCTCCTTAAATCAAAAGAAGAAGTATTTGCAGCCTTCCAAGAATTTTATACACTGATTCGAAACCAATTCCAAGATTAAAATCCTTAGAACGGACAACGAGACTGAATACAAGGGAGAGTTCAAGGACTTCGTAAAGAACCACAGACAGAATCATCCACCAAACCTCATGTGTATACACTCCCCAGCAAAACGGGGTTGCCGAGAAGAAAAAAAATGCCACTTCTTAGAGGTGGCTCGTGCTTTAATGTTTCAAATATAGGTCAAGAAGAAGTTTTGGAGTGACACGATCCTCACGGTGTGCCACTTAATCAACCGATTGCCTAGTAAAACCATGTAGGGATGTACACCCTTAACCATTCTCCTCCAAAGAACTGCTAATTTGGATTACTTGCGGGTCTTTGGCTACGTTTGCTTTGTTCATATCCCTACAGGTACAAGAGATAAATTAGACAAGCGAGCCAAAAAGTGCATATTTCTGGGCTATTCCAACACACAGAAGGGGTGCAAATGCTTCAGTCCTAGCTTGGGCCGAGTATTTATCTCTAGAGACATTCAATTCAATGAACGCGAACCTTACTTCAAAAAGGCAGACGACCAATCAGCTTAGGGGGAGCTCAATCACAGCAATAGACCACTACTGATACTCACCTCAAGCCCAGCAATCAACCAAATTGACAACGACATTGTAGCTGATCGCAGCCCAGAACTTAATTGCAAGAGAGAAGGATACAATGCAACTCACCCAATTGATCCCAATGTTGCTCCTGCAGCAAACAATCTTCCCGACCAATCCACAACAAATGGACACGATCAACCTGCAACAAACCTCGAAAACAAAGAGATCAACACTCCTACATCTCCAATCGTTGTTCCACTTGAAGATCCGAATGCTCAAGTGCTAGGTATGAACTTAACCCTTGAGTCTGATGTAGCACAGCCTAGAAGGTCAAATCAAACTAAACAAGTTAGTTGCAGATTTAAGGAGTTCAAAACCTACTTAGGACACTACCCAATTGAAGACCAAATCACCTATAATCGTGTCAAACCAGGGCATAAAGCATTCATAACCAACATAGATAACACAATAGAGCCTCGAATCTTCGCTGATGCCATCCAACAACCTGTTTGGAGAATAGCAATAAACAAAGAATTAGATGCATTAAAGAAGAATCAGACCTGGTCTTTAGTTAATTTACCTCCAAGAAAGAAAGCGATAGGTTGTAAATGGGTATTTAAAGTCAAACATAAGAGTGATGGCACAGTCAAGAGGCATAAGGCACGACTGATTGCGAAAGGTTTC
Organism: Hypericum perforatum; assembly: GCA_012979155.1. Lineage (NCBI taxonomy): Eukaryota > Viridiplantae > Streptophyta > Magnoliopsida > Malpighiales > Hypericaceae > Hypericum > Hypericum perforatum. Next base: position 8,138 of record SOPF01006178.1, on the reverse strand, counting down.
ACCCAAACTCCAAGGGTCAACTATGGGGAAACCTTCGCTCCAGTGGCCAAGATGAACACCATATGTATTCTCGTTTCACTCGTTGTGAATCAAGGATGGCACATGGAACATATGGACGTGAAAAATGTATTCTTGCAGGGGAAATTAGAAGAGGAAGTTTACCTTCGACCCCTGCCTGGCCTACAGATTCCAAACCCACACTAGGTATATTGACGACACAAAGCAATCTACCGCCTCAAGCAATCTCCGCGGGCCTCGTACAATTGCATAAGTGGTGAGCTCATTAACCTTGGGTTCTACAAATGTTACTCTGATTCAAGCCTATTCATCTCCAATGGCCCTTCCGATAAGCTCCTAATTCTCATTTACGTAGATGACATCCTTATTACAAGTGATAGCATGCTCTTAATTTGCAAGTTAAAGTTTGAATTACAACGTCGTTTTGACATCAAAGATTTAAGAAAATTCAAGTACTTCCTTGGTGTGGAATTTGCTTATTCGTCTAAGGGGTTGTTTCTCAGTCAAAGAAAATATACAACTGACCTCCTCAAGACACGAAACGAATTGGGTCCGCCCCATTCAAAACTCTAATTGTGCCGAATCTTAAGATTTCTCATCACGATGGAGAAACCTTGGCTGATGTTCAGTAATTTCAGCGCACCATAGGAAGATTAATTTATTTAACAATTACGGGTCCTGACATCATTTACACAGTAGGCATTCTTAGTCAAGCTATGCACTCCCCGAAAGTTATTCATCTTAATCGTATGCATCGCTTATTACAATATCTTAAGGTATGTCCAGGTCGTGGTATTTTATTGCACAATCATAAACACTTGTCTATTTTTGCTTTTACATAAGCTGATTGGGCTGGCAACGTTGATGATCGGAAGTCCACCACTAGATATGTCCTCTTCGTTGGTGGCAATCCTGTCCTTTGGAGGTCCAAGAAATAACACGTGGTGGCTCGATCCAGTGTTGAAGCCGAGTACCGCACCATGGCCTCCACCATGTGCGAGCTCGTCTGAGTCCGAAGCCTCCTGACCGAGCACTGGATCAAAGTCCAATGTCCAATGCGCCTTTACTGCGACAACAAAGCTGCCGTTTACATCACCTCCAACCTTGTCTTTCGCAAGCGGACCAAGCATATAGAAATCGACTGCCATTCGATCTGCGACAAAGTTCAAGAAGGCTTACATATCGAGTCACGAACAAACAGCTAATATCTTCACCAAAGCACTCGGAAGCAATCTTTTCCATCACCATCTTCGCAAGTTAGGGATGAGTGATATCTATTCCCCACCTTGAGGGGGGGTATTGTGATTAAGAAAGAAATCGGACATCCAGCGCTAATCCAGAAGATCAAATCTGGTGATTACGATGCCAATTCCCAATAGCTCCTTCCATATTCGACCCACACGGCTACTTCCTTAAGGAGTAACACAATCAATTACTTCCTAATTCACATCCCTGTAATCGTCCCTGTACTTGTAGGAATTGGATACCCTGGGGACAAAATATCTTGTCCCTAAATAGGGACAAAGATCTCGGCCATTAGATTAGAATATACTAAAAAAGATCATAATCTAATGGCTATTAATACTCAGGGCATTTACGACTTTTGCCAAAACTTAAAAACTCCAGCATTTAATATAGGGACCTTTATTATTCCTTTCTCTCTCCATTAATTATCTATAACCAACCACCCACTAATTAGAATTTTAAAAAACGTAACCACCCACTTTCTCTACCATAATTACCTACTTTCTCTAATTAATCAAACGAAATCATCCATCTTCCTCTCTCTCTACTTAATTAAAAAACATTAACATATGACTTTAAACCAGTAATGTAGGACTTTAAACCAGTAATGTCAGACTATAAACCACTAATGTCAAACTTTAAACCAGTAACGTCGGACTATAAACCAGTAATGTCAGACCACAAACCAGTAATGTCAGACCACAAACCAGTAATGTCGGACCACAAATCAGTAATGTCGGACCATAAACCAGAAATGTTGAACTACAAACCAGTAATGTCGGACCACAAACCAGTAATGTCGGAACACAAACCAGTAATATCGGACTATAAACCACTAATGTCGGACCACAAACCAGTAATGTCGGACCATAAACCAGTAATGTCGAACCACAAACCAATAATATTGGACCACAAACCACTAATATTGGACCACAAACCAGTAATGTCGGACCACAAACCAATAATGTCAGACCATAAACCAGTAATGTCAGACCAAAAACTAGTAATGTCGGACCACAAACCAATAATTTCGGACCACAACCCACTAATGTCAGACTATAAACTAGTAATGTCAGACCACAAACCAGTAATGTCGGACCATAAACCAGTAATGTCGAACGACAAACCATTAATGCCGGACAATAAACCACTGATTTTTGATTTAATTGTATTAAAACTAATGACGGCTCAAAATAGAGTTTAGGGAAAAAATGTATTTACTGGAGAGAGAATATACGTAATTAATGGGATTGCAGCGAATTAGGTGCGAAGGTTATATTTAATCCTAATTAGGTGGGGTGGTTATTAATGGAGAGAGAAACTCCTCAATTAGTGGTTTAGATTAATTGACTATATTAACCTTGTCCCTAAATAGGAACAAGGTATTTTGTCCCCATAGTATCCACTCCCGTACTTGTATAACCAAATCAATCTCTCAGGTGTATATATACATGTAATCGTTCTATACTGTAATTACAATTGAATCAATTCAATCCAATTTCCAATCTTACAATATATCCTATCGACTTATGAACCGGAGATTTCGGAATGATGCCATGAGCTGGATGGATCTGCTCTGTCTGGTCGACTTCACCCTCTTCCTGATAGACGGTTTCGCTTGGACCTAGCCACGTAGTAAGTCGTCATCCCGAGAACGCCGGCCATGATCACTCCTCCCACGACGGTAACAAGGATGGCGACCCAGTAGTGTTTCCTGCCGACTACTATGTACGAGGAGGCCATGAATGCCACCGACGTACACACCGTTGCCAGCCACATCAACTTGTTGATCACCTCCGCCACTTCTCTCTCTGCTCTGGTCTCGCCTTGAACCAACGTGATCTGAACCACCACAACAGCTAAAGAGGTGAAGAGAGCAATGGCATTAAATATGAAGAAGATTTTGAACGAAGGGCTGCCGACAACCACGGCCACCCCGTTGTTGTCATCACCGCCAGGCACGGCGAAGATAGCAGCGAAGGCAATAGTTGCAAATAGCACGGCGAAGATAGCAGCGAAGGCAATAGTTGCAAATAGCACGGCAATGCCGTTGTTATTCCCTTCTCGGTGCAATTTCCGAAGCTCCTTAGAAATGTTATCAACATTCTTGTTGGTCCTCTTGGTTTGTTCAAGCTGAGTGTGAACATCTTTCTTGATTTGAGTTACAGTCTTTCTCACCTCATCCCTTGGCTGGTTTAGTTCATTAGCCCGAACCGCACCATACCGTGCAAGACACCCCTTTATGTCAGCGGATTCTTCCGAGAGGGGGAGCCCCTCTGCGATATCGAGAGCAGTTTTGTGGTCTCGTGTCAGTGCATTGACATTTGTATCCGGAAGCAGTAGCAACTCATTCACAATCTGCAGAGCCGGAAAAGAAGGTTACCAGGAGGAATCAATAATTGCTTAGAAACGAAACAAACTTCCGAATATGTAAACATGGAGCCAATTAGGTACCTCGGACCTCTTCTTCCTAGTGGCGACATGCAACGCCGTATTACCAAACTTGTCAGGTAACATTGCAATAGTAGCATCTGCTTCAAGAAGCAATTTCACCACTTCGCGGCCTTGGCCTCTTACTGCCATATGCAATGCAGTTTGCCCCTTCTTGTCAGTCCTACGAGCCAACTGTGGATCTTTATTAAGCAATGCTTTAACAACTTCCACATGCCCTGGCCTAGCTGCCAGATGCAAAGCATTTTTTCCATTTGATTTAGAGATTTCAAGTAAGTTGCCGTTCTTCGACAGCAGCTCGTTGACTACAGCAGTATGGCCTCTAGCAGCTGCAGAGACGAGAGGCGTTTCATTTTTCTGGCCATATGTGTGGCTCAGGCTAGGGTCGTGCTCCAAAAGTGTCCGAACAATGTCTGCAACACAAAGAAAGCTTATGGAAAAAGGTGGATCACAATACAAGCTCACATGGGGAATAGGAAGTGTTCAAGAACATACCGTGGTGTCCATTTACAGCGGCAATGTGCAACGGATCAAACAGTGATCTACTCTTCCTTGTAATACATTCCTTACTAGAATATTTCAACAGCTCCTTAACCACATCCATATGCCCTTTCGCCGCAGCAGTAAAAAGGGCAGTCTCTCCCAACTCATTCACCTCATTCACAACTGACGCCCTTATATACGCAATCTCGGCGTCAAGATCAGCTCCACTCAAAGTCCCCTCCATCTGGGAGTCCATCACATTAAGAATCTGTATCACGGCACCCAAATCGCCACGCTGAGCAGCCAAGTGCAGCTCCGTGTCGTTATGTCGCCCCGTCACTTGCTTCACGTACTTCTTCTTCTCCGCTTGATCAATACGCTTACCCGAATTCAACAGCACAAGAGCTGGGGCTGCCGATGTGGAGGATGGAGACGGCATTGGCAATGACTCTGTAGAAACCGAGTTTTGCAACAGCCGAGGCAGAACTAATCCATTCTCCAAGTCCCTCTCAACCCCTACAAAATAACCCATCCAAACCCATCAGTACTATGATCTATGGATACCACAAGTCAACCCAATTTTGGGAAAAAAAAGTCCTGACTTGAGACTCCAATCAACACCCACTTCCTCTAGTTGTGAAAGGACATTGACGGAGGTACAACGTTAAATCTCGGGCAGGTGTAAAAATAGAATTTTACAAAAAAAAACACTTCCTCTGGTATCCACCCACACAAAACCACCCTCTAATTTACAATTTTTACACATAATTTTCAATATTTTGCTAGTCAATAATCCATCAAAAACTTTCTTCTAAAAAATCCACTTCCTCTAGTATCCAACCGCACCAAACCACCCTCAAAGTTTCCATTTTTACACACGATTTTCAATATTGAGCTACCTATCAACCCATCAAAAACTCTTTCTTTCCCTTTAAGTTCCTACTTCTTACAATAAAACCAAGCAGTTTCTACAGAACCCAGCTCTTAAAATTGCAAAGTAAGCAGCTCTGTAAAGAAATTAAGAAGTGCCCAGCTTTGTACCTTCTCCACCAAGGGATGCCATGGATTCTCCTGCCTTTTCCCTTTCTCGAGCTCTTCAACTTCGATTCCTTCTATGGGTTCTTAGGGGAGATAATAAGTGGAAATTCTGAGTAAAGGGGTCATGGAAGCGGGGATAGAAAGAAGAGGACAGGAAATTTCGTGGACGATCAAGGTGACATCGTAATGGAGAGGACAAAAAAAGGCGGGAAAGGAAAGTGCGAGGAAATTTCGTGGACGACCAGACGAGGGAAAGACACGAATGTTTTGTTTTACATCATCCGATGTTCGAATTAATCGATGACTAATTGATATTCGAGTCGATAAACTTTTTAAAAAATGACAAAAATGGTTGAAACTGGTGAGGACGACTAGTGGAAAGAGAGAGGATTGGTTGCAATTGTTAATCTCCTTTATTTTTAGTAGACTTGTTTTCTTAATCTCTCATATTAAAAGTGGATTTACATTTTTTTTAAGAATTATTTTTCATAAAACTTTCTTGACTCTTGTTACTATACAACGGTTTCTTTGGAGTCTTTTGTTTGAGTACTTTAATTGGCTTTCCTGTGTAATGTTTTATTTTTGTGTGAGGTTCAGTCTAACATAAATAGGGGTGAGCAAAAAGTTGAGAACGGATTCGGTCCTGGACGTCATCTCTAGGAACGTGCTGGATTAAAAAATGGGGACTTAAAAAGAGGGAGGACGCGGGTAATGAAAGAAGGAAAGAGAAAGGGGAGTGAATTACCGACCATTAATTACCGATCATAATTATCGACCATTAATTACCGATCAAATGTTCTCTAAATGTTGAAGTGGTTTTGCCATATATGTTCAAGTAGTTTTGCCAAGTATTTTCAAATAGTTTTGCCAAGTATGTTCAAATGGTTTGGTAATGAATGTTCAAATGGTTTTGTCATGTATGTTCAAATGGTTTCGCCAAGTACATTCAAATGGTTTTGCCAAGTATGTTCAAATGGTTTGAACATGTACGGTCAAATCGTTTGGCCAAACAATTTGAACATACATGGTCAAACCATTCGAACATATGCTAGTAAACCATTCTAACATATGTTGCGAAACTACTTGAACATACTTGGCAAAACCACTTGAACATACTTGGCAAAATCACTTGAACATACATGACCAAACTATTCGAACTTTTTATGTAATTGACTGTGATCAATAGGAGAATTAAATTCTTCATTTATTGATCAATAAGAGAATTAAATATCGTCTTTTATTGTCATTTCATTTAACCTCCCTCTAATCCGCGCCCTCCTCTTCATTGCATCGCGCCCCTTTCATTGCAGCGGGCCCTCTCTTCATTGCAGGTCGGTCCTGCACTATTTTTAACGTCCAGGACCGAATCCTATCCCCAAAAAGTTTGGTATCTCATATCTGAATCTGGTATATACATTTTTATCGGATTGAGACTCGGATGATTTTATGTTTGGATTCGGATTTGGATAATTCGAATATCTTATTCCGAATTTGAATAAAATAATTTGATTATCCGAAAATCCGAAGTATTTAATACATATATAATAAAGTATTTTGCTTAGAAGTGTAGGTCGATTCGGAGAAGTAAATAAAGCCTAGTACTTTTTGAGAAGTAAAGAATCCTATTAGTGCTCACAGGTGCTAAACTCGAAAGTTAAAAAACGTAAATTATTTTCAATCTTCTCGAACAACAATCAGCAATCTCTTCGAACAGAAAAAGAACAAAACACAAACAACAAAACCCGTCGCCAACGCTGGTGGTCTGTTCCCATACACAAAGGACAAAATCCAGACATCTTCCTTTTTAAGTTAAAGCCTGCAGCCGTCATCGTCCCCAGCGCCAAATGCCTTGAGAGTCTCCACCAATAACTTCACCCACTGTTCTTTGGCGCTCCTACACCCCGAGCTTGACCTTACCCATGTCAAACCTCCAGATCTAGGCGATGTGGTCGAGCTAGAGATGGTCAGCTCGTCGATCTGGACCTGCGCTCGCGCTAGTGTTTGACCCGACTTTGGATTGTCGTTTACCAGGACGCAGCGAACCCGACTCTGGGCACCCTCTAATTCACGATCATCCAGGAGCCACTCTTTTCCTTTGTCTGTTGTAAACAAGTGAAAAAAATTTGTTATTGGTTTTTTTATTTTATTAGGGGTATTTAGGTCATTTCTATGAAAAAAAAAATCAAAAAAATAAATGGTGATACCAGTTAAGGTCCTTAAGGACTCTAAACCAATATTTCGATAAAAAGTAGAAACTTCCGACCAAATTTTGGTAAGCCAAGAATTCTATCACAAATTAGAGTATAAATCAAGTACCTAAGAATAATTTACCCCAAAAATAAACCCTAATTAAAATATTCAAGTAGCAATGCCAAGGACCCCTTTCGTGAATATCACCCCTGGTCGCAGAAGATTTCATGAAGATTTCGATAGAAACGTTTAGCAAGTAAGACAATTATTTTGGTGCTCTATTCCAAATTTTTGAACTCATTGTTTAAGCTTTAGATTTCTTTTGAAGATGAAACTGTTTGGAAATATTTGAAAACAATTAATTTAGGCGACCAATCATTTTGTTTTTAAAATTTTGGATAAATCAGATTATCTGAATCCGTATCCTATATATATATATCATCTCCTAATCCTTGCATGCTGAACTTTTTTCAAAGCATCTGGAAAGTATTAGAAAGGAAACCTCGGAACATAGTCGGAGGAGTCTCATATCAGTTAGTTTAAGTCTGCCAGTTGTCGGTCTAGTTCCATGGACGAAGGCGTCGAGCGTCTCCGAACGCGAAAGTTCCATCAGACGCAGCAGGAGATGGAGACGACGCAATGCAATTAGTAGACAACACCGATACATATTGAAGATTGAACACTCACCATCAATGGAGGAAGAAGGAGAAGTA
>SOPF01005978.1:0-21284 GCA_012979155.1 Hypericum perforatum | reverse complement strand
TAATAATCAGAATAATAAATTGATAACACAAACTAACTTGTGAAATTCTCAAATTAGTAAATCTCACAATGTCCCTTGCAAGGTATATTGGGCAAGCTTTGGCCTAGTCTGCTCATGTTGGCTTTAATTGATCAGAAAATCATTTAGTTTCCTAGCTCAATTAGGAAGTGATTTTCTACTTGTTCAAAAAAGGGTTAGAAGGAATTTTACAGGTGATTTTTTGGATACTTCTATAACACACTTGTAAAAAGTATAATTCCAATAAAACAAGAGTATTGACATCTTTTAACCTATAAAATTACTGAACGGATGATTGATTATGCTAATAAATAGTAGGTGACGATGTAAAAGAGTTTAGATTTATATGTCTATATATGTGATCCGGACCGTTGAATCATGTACACATAATTAATCTGAATCGTCAGATCACTCCTCTATTTCTTCCCCTAATCTAACAACCGGAACACAAACACAATTACACAAACACAAACACACAAAAAACAATATTTAAGGATTAACCATCTTTAATCGTATAGATTTTTCTTTGGATTGGACTAATAATACTAAAGCAAATGTGAAAAAAAAATGATTTTAAACTGGTTTCCAGTAGAAGTGGACTTGTCTTGCTCTTCCTTCTCCTCTCCGCCACCATATTTACTTGCTTCTCCACCGCCTTGACCATTCCCGGCTTCGTTAGACGACGAGGTGGGGGTCGCCGGGTTTTTCAGCTAAATCCCAGAATCTGAGGAGAGTGTGGGTGCGTCTCAGGGACCCGGAAACCCTAACCGCACCTACTTCACCAAAGCCTCGTTTTAGAAATTGGGGATTTTGGAATTTTCCATCTTAGCAATTACATTAGAGATTGAGGATTTTGTAATGGGTTCAGATCTTGAAACCCAGAGGAAACGAAAGAATATGCTCTTCAAGATATATTGAATGGGTGTTTTGAGTTGATTTGAGAAATGGGTCTTTTTGAATTCAATGGTATTTTTAGTTCTAGGTTTATGTTTGTTCTTGTTCTTGAGTTATTCTTGGAATGCTTCGACGGCTGAAAGAAGAGATGCAATAATTGACTTCAATTCTAGCCCAAGTAATTCTCGGCATTGAACAATTTAATAGTAGCAGGTTTCTCTTCTTTGGATTGTTGATCGATTATAATTTTTGGTTTTTAATTGATTCTAAGGTTTTGATTTTTTCAAGTTTAAGTTTAAATTTCTGTTTGTATTTTTTTTGTTGTTTTTAATTCTTGGGTTTTGTGTTATTATTGTGTTCTTTATTGGAGGTTGAAGAAGAGGGAGGGGAAAGAGTGAAAAGGAGGGGGAAAGTGAGTTTTTTTATTTTCTAGTGACAGGAGCTTTCTAGACATTTTAAAATATCTTTCTGGAATATGTTTTTTCCAGCTTCGAAATCACAGAATATAATAGTAACTAAATTAAAGAGTTTGTGGGTTGTATAGTTTTAGTTTCTCGTAAACAAAGTCTAGTCTAGCAAATTTTAAAGGGGTTATATCAAAAGAGCATTTATTGTAATGTATAATTGAAGAGTGGAATGGAAAACGACCAAGCTCAAATTCAGGTAACAATAAGATCTACTTTAAAATGGTTGTATTTAAAAAAAAACTAGAAATTAGATATTATGGTCAGTATAGAATTCTAGAAAACGTTATTCAATGCATGATATATTGATATTCCAATACAAAATCCAGAGAATTCACTCATGCCATGTAACAGCAAACAGAAAGGAAAATGACATAACTTCAGCCTAATGGGTCGCAATTGCACGGACTTCACGCATAACCAAAACTTCTCGGATTTTGAAGCACCAACCTCGACTGATCATATGATATATATAGGCACCACCATCAGAGAGAAAACCCAGAGATTCTCAACGGGAGAGATCCTTATCTTCGAAGGGAAAATCCCAACTTCAGTGCTAGAAGACAGGTTCCATCTTTGTATTACTTGTCGTCTGGACCCCAGAAAATATATGATCACAGGGATATGATATAGTCCGTTGTCCTCTTGAAAATAACAAGAGTAATAGATTCAGTTTTTTTTTCTTGTTTACGTCAATTTTGTCTGTACTCGATTTTGTCCGTACTCATTTTTTTCTTGCAGTAATGTCTCAAATACAATCCTCATCTTTCTTTCACATCAACTAATTGTAAAAAACTCGAATATAATTTTAAACGAATATAAAAATGTTAAAAATGATTCATAACAAAAATAATAATTTTACAAAATAAAAAATATATATTAACTTAAAAACATATTATATGATAAATTAAATTTTTTTATATTAAAATAAAAAATAGTAAATCAACTAAAAAGTGAACCATTAAAATTTATTCATACAATTGCGACATTATTTTGCCCTTAATTTCCTTTTTTGTGGGTAGCCGATCCTCTCGAGCCATCATGGATGTCAACATGGTTACATTTGCCATACATTTTTGGGTAACATTTTTTTCAGCTTGTCGATCTTTTTTTCCTCTTGCAATTGTACGGCGGTTAATTCTTGTTGTGCAACAATCTCCACTTTTTCGTTGGCAATTTGCATTTCTTGTATATCAGTAGATGACGTAGGGCGTTCAAGATCTGTCATTCATGTGCAAGCTAAGTTACGTATGCATGGATTGCATGACGGACGTTCGGCCAGCTAGCTTGTTCATTGAATATTTTGGTTACATTTATTTGCGCATTTTCATTGTAATAAGTCGGGATTTGATCTTTTGTTTTCTTTCCGTTGCTATATGGGGTTTAGCAACTAATAATGAGGAGAGAAGGATAGTTAAGATGGTCTAATTAAGGACGGAGAGGGGAATGATTGTAACAGCCAACAGAGGTTTTAATTCTGCCTTGATTTTAGCTTGTTTAATAGCTGATCGAAAATAAGGAAAGAAACACTTGAATTTGAATCAAAACAAATCACGACTACTGAGTGCAAGTGAGGAAGCACGCGTTTGTGCTTGAGTACGTTTAATTTCGCCTCTGATTGGCCACATAATTTTATGCAAACCTCGATCACCCTATGGGAGTTGGTGGTCATTGTAAGTTTATCCTATAATTTGAATTGATACCATTCGCATACCACCAGGCTTATTCTTATTTGATCATTCAAACTTGCACCTAATCTGAGTTCGTTTAATCAAGTTGGACCTTGCTTTCTACGTTTCACTACGTCATGTGGTATCAGAGCAAGATTACGATCAAATCAATCTCTATATTGATTCTACTGAGTGTCTAAACATTATCACCTGGTGAGTTGTGAGGGACCCCATCCAAGATCTGATCCACAGAGTTATGTGATCTCTTGATCCGTGCCTCTAATATCAAACCAAGCTCTACCAAAAACCGTGCACTATTGTCGATCTGAATGATCTACCAAGACTGGATATGAACCAAAGGATTACCAACTTGGAGACTTCAATCCAAGCTATTCTTGCACGCTTGGATAACTTGGCATTGCATCCACCCGTGGCTCAACCTCCTCCCGTGGTGATGCATGACAATCCCATAGGAATTGAAGACGATGAATTAGATGATGATGATGATGAACCGCCTATTGCTCGAGGTATAAGCAAAGGCATGCGAGGCTGGGGACGTGGTGATGTAGGGCAAGGTGCAAGATGTGAGGCACCAAGAAGAGAATTCAACCGAGGTGAGGATTGGCAAGACAATCTATATAGGCGTATTAATAGACCGTTTAAGATGAATATAGAAAAGTTCTACGGGGATATTGATGTACAAGCCTTTCTGAATTGGCTCGACTCGGTTAAAAAATATTTTGATTGCATAGAGTTGACCGAGGAACAAAAGGTTAACTACGTTGCTTTCAAATTGGAGTCGGGTGCCACAGTTTGGTGGTAAAAGGAACAAGAGTCATGTCGTAGGAGAGGAGACATGCCGATCTGAGATTGGCCAACTATGGAATAGGTGTTGCGTGAAAGGTTCCTACCCATGGACTATCATCAATCTCTATTCTCGTAATTCTTATCATGCACGCAAGGTAGCAAGACCGTGGATGAATATATTGCAGAGTTTATGAGATTGGCAGCCCAGAACGATGTAGAAGAATATGAAGATCAAATGATCGCGAGGTGGGCTGAGCTATGAGGTTAAGAGTCGAATGGAATTCGACACCTTCTTGTATTTTCAGGAGGCTTGCAATAAAGCACGCAAAATTGGGGTCGCGTTAAAGAAAAAGAGAGGGACCTCAAATCATTTCTCTTCGGGGCAACCCTCTAGCTTTATTCGTGGGGGTGAAAAGGCTGTTGCCCCCGCTACTGACTAAAGAGGGCCTCCTAGAGCTCGACCAGCCCCCATAAATATTGATCCGCCTCAGAGAAAGGGAAAAGAGGTAGCCACTAGCTCCTCTAACATTCGTTGTTTTAAGTGCAACGAGATGGGGCATCGATCAAGTGATTGTCCAAAGAGGAAGTTCGTACAATTTTGTGAGTAGGACGAAGAAGAGGAGGATGCTCTCCTTTGTGCACCTATTGAGGGAAGTGAAGAAGGGTCTCTTAAAGTCTCCGAGGATGACGGAGAGCAATATGGTGTGATGAGGAAGTTGGTATTGACCATGGAAAAGAAAGATGCTACAAAAAGACACAACTTCTTCCGCACTCGATGTCACGTTGGCAAGGAGATTTGTGATATGGTCATTGATGGAGAAAGCCAGGAGAACTTCATAAGCTCACACACCGTGGAAAAATTGGGCCTAAAGACCTCTCCTCACCCCGCTCCTTACTCAATAAGGTGGGTACAATCTGGAGGAAGCATCAAAGTTAATGCGCGATGCAAAGTTCCAATTTCTATTGGATAATTCACAGATGTAGTTACGTGCGATGTTATTTGCATGGATGCATGCAACATTCTCCTTGGTAGGCCATGGGAGTTTGACAACAAAGCAGTTTATAAGGGGGAGGAAAACACGTATGAAGTACGTAGAGATGGCAAGCAATTTACTCTCCTACCAAGGAAGCCGAAGATCATCAAGGCTAAGATAGGTGAATCCACAACAATGGTGACTCTCATGTTGTCAATAAAGGAAGCTTATTGTGCCTTAAATGAGCTTAATTGGTGTCAAGTGCTTGTAATTGATAACCACCAGCCAGATGAAGGAGATTCGATCAATCGCCCTCTCAAGCTAAAGGCTCTCTTAAGAGAGTTTTCTGACGTGTTCCCCACGGAACTACTAGAAGGCTTACCCCCGATGCGAGACATTCAACATTGGATTGATCTCATTCCTAGTGCTACTCTTCCAAACCTCCCTCATTACAGAATGAGTCTGAAGGAGCATCAGATTCTCAAGGAGCAAGTTCAAGAACTGTTATACCAAAGGTCGTGAAAGTCTTAGCCCTTGTGGAGTCCTTGCCCTCGTGATTCCAAAAAAAGATGGCACATGGAAGATGTGCATAGATAGCTGGGCCATCAATAAGATCATGGTGGGCTATAAATTTCCCATTCCAAGGCTCGATGATATGCTTGACAATCTGAGTAGGTCCGATATATTCTCCAAGATTGATCTCAAGAGTAGATATCATCAAATTTGTATTCAGCCTGGGGATGAATAGAAGACCACTTTCAAGACTAAGGAAGGGTTGTTCAAATGGATGGTGATGCCATTCGGCCTGACGAATGCCCTTAGCACTTTTATGTGCCTCATGCATCAGGTCTTGAAGCCATTACTAGACAAGTGCGTGGTTGTCTATTTTGACGACATCCTGGTTTTCAGCAAGACGAAGCAAGATCACGTAATGCACTTGCGAGAAGTCCTGAATTTGCTTCGCAAGAATGAATTGTATGCGAATGTTAAGAAGTGCAATTTTTGGCAAGAATGATTGCTCTTTCTTGGGTTCATCATTGGGAAAGAAGGAATTCAGGTGGATAAGTCAAAGGTGGAAGTCATAAGAGCTTGGTCACAACCTCATAATGTAAGCCAAGTAAGGAGTTTCTTGGGGCTTGCCTCCTTTATTGGCATTTTATCTGTGGCTTTAGCATAATAGCCACCCCTATTACAGCCTTATTGAAGAAGGGAAAACCGTTTGAATGGGATGAGGAGGCAAAAAAAGCATTTATGATTTTGAAGCAATTACTTAGCTCTGTGCCTTTACTTGGACTTCCTAATTTTAGCAAGTTATTTGAGGTAGATGTAGATGTCTCCGGAGTGGGCATAGGTGCGGTCCTTTCTTAAGAAAAGAGGCCTATTGCATTTTTCAGTGAGAAACTCAGTGATCATAGGTAGACATGGAGTACCTATAAAAAAGAATGTTATGCTGTATTTTGTGCTCTCAAGACGTGGGAGCATTACTTGGTGGGCAAGGAATTCGTTCTCTATACAGATCATCGAGCCCTGAAATTCCTAAGTAACCAGACGAGACTATCAAGCCATATACATGCATTATGGTCAACTTTTCTCCAAAGATTTCCTTTTAAGATTGCTCACAAGAGTGCAAGTCGAACTTGGTTGCTGATGCCCTTAGTTCGAGAGCCTTGTTACTCATGGAACTTAAAGGAGAAATCATAACTTTTGATTGCCTTCAAAACTTGTACAATGGTGACGAAGATTTTAGTGCCATTTGGAAGAAGTGCCAAGGAGGCAAGGGTACGGAAGACTATTATGTTCACGAAGGGTATCTCATGAAAGGTAACCAACTTTGTATACCTAAAACCTCGGTATAGGAGATGCACGGAGGAGGGTTGTCTGCACACTTGGGACGTGACAAGACCATTGTTGCCCTAAATGCTTGTTTTTATTGGCCACGGTTGAGCAAGGATATTGAAAGAATGGTTAGGCATTGTCGAGTTTGCCAAGAAACCAAAGGCCAAGTCAACAACACTGGGCTCTACACTCCTATTCTGATCCCTAAGCAAGTGTGGGAAGACCTTATCATTGACTTTGTGCTTGGCCTACCTCGCACACCCCGTGGTTTTGACTCTATCTTTGTGGTTGTAGACAGGTTGTCGAAGATGTCACACTTTATACCATGCCGCAAGACAATGGATGCCGCGGGAGTTGCAAGACTTTTCTTTCGTAAGGTGGTACGCCTACATGGAGTCCCACGCACCATTACCTCTGATCGTGACACGAAATTCCTCTCAAGTTTTTGGCAAACCTTGTGGCATCTATTTGACTCAGCTTTGTAGTTTAGCACCATGGCTCACCCTCAGACCGATGGGCAAACAAAGGCCACTAACCGAACCCTTAGAAGTATGCTAAGGAGCTTGTGCCATGAGAGGAAGACTCAATGGGACTTGGCTATTCTAGTGGCTGAGTTTGCTTACAATGGGGCCACACACCAATCCACAGGCAAATCCCCTTTCTCCTTGGTGTACATTAAAGTTCCTAATCATCTTGTGGATGTAACCAGCATTAACAAACCTCCAAGAGCCAACGCCATGGCTGTATCTTTTGCTGAGCATACGCAAGAAGTCCTAGAGGCCGTAAGGAACAGATTGAGCAAGACATATGCCAAAGAGAAAGTAAGAGTGGATGCAAGTATGCGAGTGTAAATTTTTTAACCTGGAGAAGAAGTCATGGTGTACTTCAGGAAGGAACGGATGCCTATGAGTTTGGGTGGCAAGCTATAACCTAAGAGATATGAACCCTACAAGATTCTAGGAAGGGTGAATGATAATGCGTACGTAGTGGACCTACCCCATGAATTTGGCATCTCCAAAACATTCAATGTAGCAGATCTTTCACCTTATTACAACCCACTCCCTTTGTCTTTACGACTTGCAACTCGGGACGAGTTGGTTTTCAAGAAGAGGAGGCTGACGTAAGGCGTTCAAGATCTTTCGTTCATGTGCAAGCTAAGTTACGTATGCATGGATTGTATGAGGGACGTTCGTCCAACTAGCTTGTTCATTGAATGTTTTGGTTACATTTATTTGCGCATTTTTATTGTAATAAGTCAGGATTTGATCTTTTGTTTTCTTTCTGTTGCTAGATGGGGTTTAGCAACTAATAATGAGGAGAGAAGGATAGTTAAGATGGTCCAATTAAGGATGGAGAGGGGAATGATTGTAACATCCAATGGAGGCTTTAATTCTGCCTTGATTTTAGCTTGTTTAATAGCTGATCAAAAATAAGGAAAGAAACACTTGAATTTGAATCAAAACAAATCACGACTACTGAGTGCTAGTGAGGAAGCACGCGTTTGTGCTTGAGTACATTTAATTTCGCCTCTGATTGGCCGCATAGTTTTATGCAAACCTCGATCACCCTATAGGAGTTGGTAGTCATTGTACATTTATCCTATAGTTCGAATTGATACCATTCGCATACCACCATGCTTGTTCTTATTTGATCATTCGAACTTGTACCCAATCTGAGTTCGTTTAATCAAGTTGGACCTTGCTTTCTACGTTTCCCTACGTTAGTAGAGCATGCATCATCGTTTATAGTGACTTTTTCCTTTTTTATGCTCTCTTTTTTTGCAACATCTATGATAAATGGATGCAACATTGTTGATCTTTGGCTCATTAGAGTAGGTGGATTTGCGAAACTAAATAATCTTCTTCTTTAGTGGTTCGTATTTTTTTAGAAATTTCACCATTCTCTATATCATGTTCCTGGCTTGAAGGACTAAATGCTAGCTCCTGTAATTCAGAATTCTATTTGGGATGTTTTGTACATTACTTTATTAAATATATGTAGATTAGCGAATATTTTTTTCTACATAGTACATTCTATTATTGTCAAATGTATGAGTATATGTCTCAATCCATCTGCTGTAGGCTAAATTATGTGATCGATGCTATTTTTTGGTTCGAGCCCAAAATCCTTGGTCCTTCTAATAGTTGCAGATTATGATATCTTTGTTGTTTTATTTATAAGAAGATATTATGACAATGGTTTCTTTAACACTCCATGTTTATGATTCAGCTCTTCCACTATTTTTCTCGGGGATACATCATGAAGTATAATTGAAATAAAATGATAAAAATGTTGTTGTGTACTTTGTGGATTTTGGGAAATTTTGGTTAGTATTGAGTTGGTTATGGAGAAACTTTTATAAATATATTGGTGGATATTGAGAAATATTAAGTTGTGATCTTGGTAGATTTTAGAAAAAAAATGATTGGTATTGTGAAAAATTAGGTTGTGATCTTAGTGCATTTTGAGAAATTTTTGTTAGCATTATGGAAACTTAGGTTGTGTCTTGGTGAATTTTGAAAAAAACTTGGTTGATATTGGAAAAAAGTATGTTGTATCTTGGTAGATTTTGGAGAAAATTATATGAACTTTGAAGAAAATTAGGTTGTGAATTTGGTGGATTTTGTTAGGAATAGAGAAATATAATCAAGACATTAGCTAAGCTAGGAGTAAGTTGAAGGATTAGTAGTCAAAAAGTTTAAGTTTTATTCATCTTCTTCATCAAACTGATTGAGATCCATAATAAAAAAAAATATAGTAGAGAGGATTACAGAAAGATTAGAGGAAACGCAGAACATGTGTTGAGTGTATGGTGAGTAATTCTCTCTTGCTTGTGGTAGCTAGCTACCATGCAAGAGGGATTAGAAGCAAGAGTTGGCAGGCGCTAGATTATTGACGATCGTTAGGTCCTCGTAGATAGGTTTTTTAGTTAACTTTTGGTTCTTATTTTGGACTCCTAATTTGAGTTAGATATATTTTTCTTGGACCCTAAGTATTGTCTATTATATAAAGACATATTATCTAGGGTCGTGTATAGCTTTATGAATTGTATCCATCAATAAAAATTCTCTTCTCTCCCCGTGAACATAAACATTAGGCCAAACTATGTTATATCTTGTGTCTATATTCTTTGTATTATCTATTCTTATATTGGTAAATTCTAGGAGAATTTAGTTACAACTCTAACTTGAGATAAAAAGTCTCCAGTGTTAGACGATATCATATGTGTTTTCCTAAGTTTTCATCAAAGAAGAAAAACTAGAGATAAACAAATAGAAGCTCTAGTTGTTAGGGGTAACCATGGCAATCGAAAAGCAAAAAATGGAAGAAGATCTAGGTCGACATCAAAAAGATTCAAGAAAATTACTTCAAGTGCGAAAAATGGGCACGTAAAAAAGGATTATACAAGAAGAACTTAGGACTACAAGGGAGCATATGTATTTATGAATATGGTCACATATTTGAAGGGGTTGGATGGTAATTATCTCTTTGTTTTATTAGGCCTAAAGCATTTAGATTCTTGGATTTAGATAGCAGTTTTTTCCTTTCATATGATGCCTAAAAGAGGGTAGCTTAATACCTATAATTTTGTTGACTTAGGTATAATGACCATGTGTGATAGTTTTATTTATAAGACTACTAGTATAACCAAATCAAGATATGGAATAGTATTGTGGTAAAGTTATATGAGATTAGGCATATTCCAAAGTTAGAGATAAATTTGATCCCGTTAAGAGTCTTGAATTATAGCAAATATAGCTATATGATTATAGGTAGTCTAATTGTGGTGGAAAAGGATGTTAAGGTGGTGATGAAGGATAAAAAAGATATTAAAAATATCCACAAGTTAGAAGGAGGTACTATTGTAGGTAGAGTCACATCTTTGTATTTTGATAAAGAGGAGAAGTGCTCAATTCATGTGAAGTTGGTTCACTTGAGGAAGTAAAGGCTTGACATGAATGATTTGGGTAAAATTAGGATTCACAATGATATAGATAGTAAGCTATGATTACTTTGTAGAGATATGATTGATAGGGAGTCATGGTTATATCGGAGAAACTTTGTTAGCTGAATCCTACTATAGTTGTCTAAAGAGACATGTACGTCAAAGGTGTTGGATAGGTTTGACATTAGATATGCAAATCCATTGATAACACTACAGACAAATCACATATCTCACTCAAGGTCAAATAATAAAGTTCAAAGTATGTTGAGTATTCTACTAAGTTGCACATTGTATGCTATGATAATTATCATTAATTTAAGGCTAGAAGGTCTAGCAAAGAAGAAATTTGAGGTTGAAGAGCATGGAGCTAACTATATAAGAGAAGGCACATTTATTAACCAGAAGGTTGCTTTTACTAATGAACACGCTAGTTGAGATTCAATAAAAATTAGAGGGAATATACCAAGCAAGCTCGAGAGTTTTGGCTAACTCCAAGTGATTGAATGGAAAGAGGTGAGAAAATTGAGACAATTTTATTGATGATGGTTATCTATAATTTGTAGTTGAGTATGTAGAGTTGGCTTGATTTTTTAAGATCACATGTTCTTCATGGGACAATGCTATTATGACTCGAGTGATCATTGTTCTAGTAGTGGCCATTAGGTTCGAAGACCCTCAACCTTTGATTATTTCTGTTTCGATTAGTTTTCAGAATGTTTAGGCTTAGTTTATCGACCTTTAGTAAAATAAGCATAACTTTCTCATACAAACTCTAAATTGGGTGATTCTAAAATAAGTAGATCCATATTACCTAGATCTATAACTTTGCTGATTTGAGTTTTGTGATTTGAGGTCAAAATCAGCATCTGGTGGCCCCCTAGTGACTGCTAGCTTTCCCTGCAATCGCTTGGGCAGTTACAAGGGAGTCTATTTTGAGACTAGCGACCGCTGGGGTTTTCAACGATCGATGGGCTATCTAAGAAGTCCATTTTTTTACCATTTTGCCACTCCACTTGGTGAAACCTATAAATACCACTTTCCATATTTAGAAAGCTTATCATAAACCACTTTTTAGCAAATATCTAGCATTTGAGGAGAGAAAAAGTGGAAGAAGAAAGACGGATAAAAGGAAGGAGGATTTCTTGATTTGAGGATTGGTAAGTGAATTCTTGATGATGATTTATTAGACTTAAGTATAGATCCATTCATTATCTTGAATTAGAAGTAAGTATGGAAGGTTTTGAGCAACTTTTGGTAAACATAGGTGAGGAACTTGAGGTTAGTTGAGGTATGATTTAATGATATGTGGAAGTTTGATGAATAGCTAAGCTTTGAGGATATGATTTGAGGACCTTTGAGTATATTTTAAAATTCTGTTGTAGGAATCCAATTTAGGGACTTTTGTGATGAGTTTTCCTATTTCCATATGTTTGAGAGGTTGTTAACAATAGGGTGTTGTTCTATTGTCTAGTTGATTGCCGATTTGAATTCAAGCACCGAGGGACATAAGGCAAAGTACAAAACTCTTTTGGAGCAATTTGCATAACTTGGGCATAGGTGAGGGGGATATTATCCATAACATTTGTTTTAACTAACCATAAGTATTTAATTTGATGTATTTATATTGGTTTGATGTGTACCTATGTTTGAATCTTTGTCTATGAGTCTTTTAACATTTATTTGGAATCCTTGCCATTTTGGCAATTATGTGTCCAATTGTGATTATGTGTGACATCAGGTATGAGTTTGTTTATGTGATCAATGTGTCTTGATCGGTATGAATAATTGTGAGTCATTTGTGAGATAGCAGATGATTAGGTCTACCCATGATCAACCGGGGATGTTGGCGTGTGTGCACATATTTTGAAGATACATTGGATTCTGATATGATCTATTTACCAGCAGGGTAGTTCTGAAGGTACCTTAAAGTATTTGGTATTCTCGTGTCGGTGTGGGAGTGATACAATTTAGACATGTCTGAAATTTATCTATTTACGTGAAGTGTCTATCTATGTGTATCTAATATCTGAATTTCATTCGATTTGTGTGACATGCTAGTTCATCTTTGTCCGAAATTTTGGTTATGTGATATTTGATGAATTACGTGTGTTGTGCTACTTTGTTATTTTATCACCATTTTGTCTATGCATGCGTATAATGCGTTGTGTTTGATTGGTTAGTTAAATATATGTTACTTTTAATATCTTCCTACTAAGTATTCCAAAATACTTACCCCTTCCCTCTAGAAGTGAAGAGGTTTAGGGATCGGTTGATGTCTGGAGAGTATTTTGTCCATTCGTCTGTGTAAACCCGTTAATATCTTCCCAGATTATTTGAAGTCTCCAGATGGTACTTTCCCTTGTCATTCTAGGTCGCTCCATTGTACATATTTGGTCCTGGATTTGTATGACTTTAGAGTTATGAATTATGGATAACAGTATGACATTGGCATTGTATATTTATATATGTAAGTTATATTTACGTTTTTGCAACATATATGAATTATGCTTCCACGATAAGATTTTTGAGTGTGTCCGAGACTGGCTAGGTCACGGTTATTTAATGTAAGTAAATGTGACCTAGTGTCGTATCAACATCCTGGGTTTGGGTCATAATAGAGTTGGTATCAAAGCTATAGGTTTTCAGAGCACTAGATTTATTGGAACCTTAGGTTATAAGTTTGAATTATGTGTTATGTATAATATAGCATAAGATTTATCACGTCTTTGTCTTCTTTTGTGTATTAACCCTTAGTGTATCTAATTCTGACTTGTTGGTATAGGATGGCATGATGAATACGCCTAATGACTCTGAATTGGCAAGAGAGAATGGGGAAATCTCCCAAAGACGAAGGGAAAAAATGGCATCTAAGATTTTGTCACAAGTTGGGGTTATTAGAGATGAGATCCCACTGCCTGTTACTAATGTGCTTGCGCCTGAGTTAGAAGGGCAAGGTAGTGACAGTATGGACCAAGTGGGAGTGAGTTTGGTAGGAGTTTGCAGTGTCGGGGTAAAGTTTGACACCGTACCACAATTTTTTGTTTTAAAAAAATCAAACTATGCAGTTTGCGGTTTTGTGACAAACTGCGGTGTGCGGTTCATTTTAGCGTTAGTGTGGTGCGGTGTGGGGTGTGTTTTGACACTGCATTGAGCCATATTTAGTTTTGTGCATTCAACTAAATCATTCTCTTTAAGAAAAAATATGAAGGAAAAAGCAAAACCAAAACTTGTTAGCAATAGGAAATAATCTCTCTTTTTGTGGAAGCAACTAAGAAATAATATTAGTTAAATTGTGTTATTATATGATTTTTCTGTTTTTGACCTCTACCATATTATCCATACTTAATTGCATTATTGGAAAGCTTCTTGATATATAATACCTATCTAATTGGATAAGAAACTCCCCAGAAAAAAATTGAAGTGGTCCAATTATGATTTGACATATTAATCGATGAAAGTATATCACATGATAAATTTATGGTTGATTATAAGTGATTTCACTTATGTTTCACATGTATAGGACTTTTTTTAAATATATATTTTGTGGTGCGGTACGGTGTTTAGATCATATTTTTTTAACAAACTGCAACCGCACCACTTTATTGCGATATGGGGTGAGACCGCACCCCATTATCATTTTAAATGGCAGATTGTTAAATTTGCAGTATGGTGCAATGCGGTGCGGTACGGTGTTGGTTTTTCTTGGTTAAGAACTCACCCCTAGGACTGAGTGATGAGGGCAATGGAGAAATTTATTGCTACTCACCAAATACAGATAGAGCAAAGTGTTGCTCTAGTTGCTAAGGATAATTCTTTGAATGAGTTTCTGAGGTTGAAACTGCCAACTTTCTCTGGTGTGAGTGGTGATCCCCAAGTGTTCATCAATGAGATAGAGAAGAAGAAAATAATTTTGAGATGTCACAAGGTAAGAATGGTAGAGTTGGCTTCTTCTAGTTGGTCGATGAAGCTAAAATTTGGTTCCACAATGAGGGGTCTTATGCTTGGACTTGGAAAGTCTTTAGCAAGGTATTTCTAGATTGATTCTTGCCAGAGAGTCTGAAGGATGCTCGAGCTTTTAAGTTTGAACGGCTGGTGAAGACACCTGAGATGACAGTGGCTCAGTATGATGAGAGGTTCAACTATCTGTCTCAGTATGCTAAGCATTTAGTTCCTGATGAAGAAAAGAAAGTGAAGAGGTTTATTCGTGATCTTGACGACTCAATGTTTAAGGTTGTGATGCCTCATGATTTATGCTACTGTGGTAAATTGTGCTCGAGCATTGGAGATACGAGATGATGAATGTTAAGTGACTCTGAGCCAATCAGAATTTTAGAAGTCTGATAAGCAACAGTAGAGAAGTGTGAACCAAGGGTTTAGGCCACAAGAGAGATGGACTCAGTCGATGTCATCGAGGGGTGGAGGACCCATTGGCAGATTTGGTAGAGGAAATGACTTTCATGGCCAACGATTCAATCTGAATCAAGCCAACAACTTCAGAAGGTATTCAAATTATAGTAAGCAATATTCGGGGGATGTTTGCTACAAGAAGATGGGAGCTTGTTTTCAATGTAGCAGGGTAGGATATCTGGTGAAAGATTGTCCTGCCAATGGTCAACCTGGGCAAGTGGCAAGTTTGATAACCACTCAATCTGCACAAGTGAATCCTTGACCACAAGATCAAAGGGACGTAGGTTTGAGGGTTGAAAGAATGAGGTCTGAGGGTGGCAAAATTAGAGCACAACCTTGAGTATATACTCTGACAAAAAGAGATGCTGAGGCTAGTAACACAGTTGTAGTAGGAACCCTTCTTATTAGATTATCTAATACATGCATTTTATTTGAATCGAGCTCTACGCACTCTTTTGTGTCATCCCGATATATGCAATTATTAGATACTATGCCTTATATGCTTGAATGAATCTATGGTTATTGCTACTCCTTATAGTGGGTATGTATATGTTTATGAGGTTGTTAGATCATTTGTTATCTTAATCAGTGAACAAGAGTTATCGACTGATCTGTATGTGTTAGATATGGATGACTTTGACATGATAGTGGGAATAGTCTTGTTGTCCACTTATCATGCTGTGGTAGATTACTTTAAAAAGTGAGTCACTTTCTATCCTTCAGAGGAGGCAGAATTTGAGTTTCAGGGTGAGAGGAAGGTGGTAGTCGCAAAATTGATCTCTTACCTAAAAGCTAGTAAGTTCTTAAAGAAAGGATGTATGAGTTATCTGGCTTGGTGAAAGAGATTGAGAAGGAAGAGATTTATGTGGATGGTATTTTGGTGGTTAGGGAGTATCTAGATATGTTTCCCAAGGATTTGTCGGGCTTACCTCTAGAGAGGGAGATTGAATTCTACATTGATTTGGAATTAGGCACTGAGCCGATCTCTATATCGCCTTACCATATGGCTCTAGCTGAGATGAAAGAGCTGAGAGAACAATTGCAGGATCTATTAGATAAGGGGTATATCCAACCTAGTATTTCTCCATGAGGAGCACTAGTTTTGTTTGTGAGAAAGAAGGATGGGTCTTTGTGGTAATGTATAGATTACTAAAAGTTGAATAAGATGATCGTACGCAATCGGTATCCACTTTCGAGGATAGATGATTTGTTTGATCAGTTACGGGGAGCTAAGTAGTTTTCTAAGATTGATTTGAAATTGGGGTATTACAAGTTATGGATAAGAGAGACAGATATTCCAAAGATGGCATTCAAAACTCAGTACAGGGATTTTGAATTTTTAGTTATGCCATTTGGATTGACAAATATTTTAGCTGCTTTTATGGATATGATGAACCAGGAATTCAAGCTTTTCTTAGATCAATTTATTATCATATTTATTGATGATATTTTGGTGTACTCTACTAGTCAAGAGGAACATGAGAAGCACCTTGAACAAGTGTTACAGAAGCTGCGAGAGAAAGAGCTATATGCTAAGCTCTCAAAGTGTGAATTTTGGCTTGAGAGTGTAGCCTTCTTAGGACACGTGGTGTCTAATAATGGGTTTCGGTCAATCCTAATAAAGTAGAGGCAGTGATAAGTTAGTCTACTCTGACGAATGCTACTAAGATATGTAGCTTTTTGAGTTTAGTGAGTTATTATCAATAGTTTGTCAACAGATTCTCTACTTTGGCATCACCGTTAACCTGGCTAACTTAGAAGAATACAATGTATGAATAGTCAGAGAAGTATAAAGAAAGTTTCAGAGAGTTAAAGGATCGGTTAACATATACACCTGTATTGATCCTACCTTCGAATACGGGAAAATATTATGTTTATTGCGATGTTTTTAGTGTTAGATTAGGATGTGTTCTAATGCAACACAAGAATGTTATCGCTTAGGCTTCTAGACAGTTAAAGAAGCGCAAAGAGAATTATCCGGTCCATGATTTAGAATTGGTGATTGTGTATTTGCATTAAAGATTTGGAGGCATTATCTGTATGGTGATAAGTTTGAGATCTTTATGGATCATAAGAGCCTCAAGTATATCTTTGAGCAACGAGATATGAATTGAAGATAGAGAAGATAGATGGAGTTGCTCAAGAATTATGATTGCACTATCAACTATCATCTGGGGAAAGCTAATACGATAGCTGACACTTTGAGTCAGAAATCTGTAGTTCAACCAAGGTTTATGGCTGAGATACATATGAGACTCGTCTTACGAGGATGAGTTATAGAGCTACAATGAGAGGATCTGGAAGTGATTGAGATGATGGGAAAAGTTCAACAAGGTGTGCTACTAGAGTTTCAACTTAATGATGGTGTATTGTATTATGGTTTTTGATTGGTTATTCTGGATGTTGGAGATTTGAGAAGAGAGCTATTGGCTCAAGCACACCAAGCGGTATATAATATGCATCTGAGATCTACGAAGATGTACCATGATTTGAGATGGAATTATTAGTGCAAAGGTATGAAGAGAGATATTACGATGTTTGTCTCCAAGTGTCTAACCTGTCAATAGGTGAAAGTGGAACATCAGAGACCTTCTGGATTATTGCAACCTTTGGAGATTCAGATCTGAAAGTGGGAACACATAACGATGGATTTATTAGCTGGAATTCTGATAACCTATTGAGGTTATGATGTAGTGTGGGTCATCGTAGATAGATTGATAAAGTCTACACATTTCCTACTGATTAAGATTACTTATGATACGAGTAGGCTTGCTCAGATATTCATTGATAAGATTGTTTGGCTTCATGGTATACTAGTGTTGATTATCTCCGATCATAGAACGTATTTCACATCATGATTTTGGAGAAAATTTCAAGAAGATATGGAAACTCGAATGGATTTAAGTACGGCCTTTCATCCTCAAACTGATGGCCAGTCTGTGTGGGTTATCTAGATATTAGAGAATATGATACAAAGTTGCACCATTGATTTTGGAGGAAGTAGGGATCGTTATTTGCCATTGATAGAGTTTGCATATAATAATAGTTATCAGTCAAGTATTAAGATAACTTTGTATGAAGCATTGTATGGAAGAAAGTGCAGATCTCCTATATGTTAGAATGAAGTTGGTGAGAAGCAACGCTTGGGAAATGAATTAGTACAAGAGACAAATGAGAAGATACAGTTGATTCAACAATGGTTAGAGATAGCTCAAAGTCGGTAAAAGTGGTACTCGAATAAGAGGTGGAAGGATATTGAGTTTGATGTGGGATTACATGTTCTTTTCAAGGTGTCGCCCATGAAGGGGACAATGAGATTCGAAAGAAAGGGAAAGCTTAGTCCTAGATTCATTAGTCCATTTGAGATTTTTGAGCATGTTAGGCCGGTGGCATATCGGTTAGCTTTGCCACAATCTTTGTTGCATGTTCATCCAGTTTTCCATGTCTCCATGCTTAAGCAGTATTTGCATGATCCTACCAGATCAGTAGAGATTTGACCTATTAGGAGAATCCAATAAGGATTTCGGATTGCAAGATTAGAAAGCTCCAGAATAGAGAACTTTTGATGGTTAAGATTAAGTGGGCAAATTGCTCACTAGCCGAGGAGACTTGGAAAATGGAGGAAGAGATAAAAACCAAGTATCCTCATTTGTTTGTATGACAAGTTAGTTTTATTAAGAAAATTTGGGGACTGAATTTTATAAGGAGGGGAGACTGTTATGACCCTAGTGATCATTGTTCTAGTAGTGGTTGTTAGGCTCGAAGACCCTCAACCTTTGATTGTTTTTGTTTTGGTTGGTTTTTGAAATGTTTAGGCTTAGTTTATCGACTTTTAGTAAAATAGGCATAACTTTCTCATACAACCTCCAAATTGGGTGATTCCAAAAAGAGTAGATCCATAACATCTAGACCTACAATTTCTTTTATTTTAGTTTTGTGATTTGAGGTAGAAATCAGCATCTGATGGCCCCTTAGCAACTGCTAGGGTAGTTATAGGGGAGTCTTTTTTGAGACCAGCAATTACTGAGGTTTCCAATGATCACTGAATGCCTGAAAAGTCTATTTTTTTACCCTTTTGTCACTCCACTTCGTAAAACCTATAATACCACTTTCCATATTTAGAAAGCTTATCATAAACCACTTTTTAGCAAATATCTAGCATTTGAGGAGAAAAAGTGGAAGAATAAGAAGAAGGAGAAAAGGAAGGAGGATTTCTTGATTTGAGGATTAGTAAGTGATTTCTTGATGATGCTTTATTAGACTTAAGTATAGATCCATTCATTACCTTGAATTAGAAGTAAGTATGGAAGGTTTTGATGAATAGCTAAGCTTTGAGAATATGATTTGAGTATCTTTGAGTATATTTGGAAATTTCATTGTATTAATCTAATTTAGAGACTTTTGTGATGAGTTTTCCTATTTCTATATGCTTGAGAGGTTGTTAATGATAGGGGGTTATTCTATTGTCAAGTTGATCGCCGATTTGAATTCAAGCACCGAAGGGCATAAAGCGAAGTACGATACTCTTTTGGAGCGATTTGCGTAACTTGGGTGTAGGCGAGGAGGATATTATCCATAACATTTGTGTTAACTAACCATAAATGTTTAATTTGATGTATTTGTATTGGTTTGATGTGTACTTATGTTTAAATCTTTGTCTATGAGTCTTTTGACGTTTATTTGGAATCCTTGCCATTTTGGCAATTATGTGTCCAATTATAATAATGTGTGATGTCAAGTTTGAGTTTGCATACATGATCAATGAGTCTTTGTCGGTATGAATAATTCTGAGTCATTTATGAGATGATGGATGATTAGGTCTACCCCTGACCAACCGAGGATATTGGCATATGTGCACATATTTTGAGGATATATTAGATTCTGATATGATCTGTCTGGCCAGTAGAGTGGTTCTGAAGGTACCTTTAAGTATTTTGTATCCTCGTCTCGGTATGGGAGTGACACAATTTAGACCTATCTGAAGTCCATCCGTTTACATGAAGTGTCTATCTATGTGTATCTGATATCTGAATTTTGTTTGATTTGTGTGATACATCAGTTCGTCTTTGTGTGGAATTTTGGTTATGTGATATTTGATGAATTACATGTATTATGCTACGTTGTTATTTTATCATCATTTTGTCTATGCATGCATATGATGCTTTGTGTTTGACTGGTTAGTTAAATATATGTTACTTTTAATATCTTTCTACTAAGTATTCCAAAATACTTACCCCCTCCCTCCATAGGTAAAGAGATTTAGGGATCGGTTGATGTCTAGAGAGTGTTTTGTCCGTTCGTCTGTGTAAACCTGT
Source organism: Hypericum perforatum (assembly GCA_012979155.1). Lineage (NCBI taxonomy): Eukaryota > Viridiplantae > Streptophyta > Magnoliopsida > Malpighiales > Hypericaceae > Hypericum > Hypericum perforatum. Next base: position 953 of record SOPF01005978.1, on the reverse strand, counting down.
TATCTTCTTCTAGGTTATTTGAAGTCTCTAGATGGTACTTTCTCTTGTTATTCTAGGTCGCTCCATTGTACATATTTGGTCCTAGATTTGTATGACTTTAGAATTATGAATATGGATAGTTGTATGACGTTGGCATCTTATATTTATATATGTAAATTATGTTTGGGCTTCTACAACATATATGAATTATGCTTTCGCAATATGATTTGTGAGTATGTTCGAGGCTGGTTAGGTCATGGTTATTGGATGCAGGTGAACGTGACCCAGCACCGTATTAGCAGCCTGAGTTTGGGTCGTGACAAATGCTTTATCAAAGTAGAATTTGTTCAAGTCGGGCAGAGCTTCGTAAGGGATAAATTCTTACCAAGGTGGAGATTATTAATTGTGTGACGAGGAATTCTTGCTTATTAGCGATCGTCAGCCTCCTTACTGTCGCAAAGATGGTGTACGCCAGAAAGCTTGACACGCAAGGAGGGTCAGAAGTGAGAGCTAACATGTGCCAACCTATTGACTGTCGCCAAATCCTAGCAGAAAATTTTTTTGGTTTAGTTTTGGCTCTTGTTTTAAACTTATAATTCAATTTAAATAACTTTTTCATGTATCCCAAATGTTGTCTATTATATAAGACGTATTAACTAAATTTGTATATAGCTTTGTGACTCGTATTTATTAAAAAAAATTTTCTTTCTCTTCGTGGATGTAAACATTAGATCGAATCACGTTATATTTTGTGTTGGCATTGTTTGTGCAATATTATTTTCATATTGATGAATTTCCTATCAACGGGGGCATACTGTGCCACGTTGACACGTAGAGGCACATTGCATGTCAGCTGGGCGTAGAAAAAATTTAGCCCCTGATTGAGCCACGTGTCAAGGGTGAATCCTACTATAGACCTGACCATGGTTCGAATTTAAACAAATTTGAATCAAATTAGTTTGAATTCGAATTAT
>SOPF01005970.1:0-10296 GCA_012979155.1 Hypericum perforatum | reverse complement strand
ACTTTCCTCGTCCAAGGACTTGGAATTATTATTATTTTAATAAAAAAACGTCTTTCCGCTTTCCCTTTGCTTCCCCTTTTTTCCCTTCTATTGTTTTTTGGTGCTTTGACATGAACTGTATTTTATTATTATTTCTGGTACCCCGGAAAGAAAAACTACATTGTTTTAGGTTTAATCCATGTAGGTACTATATAATTTTTTAGATTATCATTTGAGTATTATATGATATTTTTAATGTGCGGCTCCAGTTTATGCAATTTTGTCACTCCGAGATATAATTATCCGGTTCAATTTTTTCTAGAATCGTCCCATTTTGTTGCCTATGTGAATTACCACGTCAGGTATATTGTCCAACTATCTTGCCACGTGGACTAATTCCTAAAAATGTTCTCAATTGATCCTCAATTTTTTTATTAACTCAATTTTGAATTTCTTTTGAATATGTATCTCCTAGAAAATCACACTCCTACTCAAAAACTATTCATTTTGAATGTCGTTGTTGGCGAGACACCTTGGCAAAGGAGAAAAAAAAAATTGCAAGGAAAAAGTCAAAAGGCCAAAACAAGCAAAATAGTGGCTGAAGCAAAAGGTTCGACCAGCACAAGTAGAACCATGGAGTAATCTGAACTATAATTATCTTGTTTTGTTAACATAATCACAGCCATGACTACCAAATCGTAGGGAGTCAGCAATCTACAAACTTAATTTTTAATTTAAACTTGAAGAAAATTATGTCAAATGTAATAGGCAGCTTTAGCTTTAACTTTTGGACATCCATTTTAGACTTGTTTTATGGTCCTTAGTCTCTAAATTTTGAACAACTTAATCGGTAACTATGGCTGTCTAACTTTTGGACAACTTAATCGGGGACTTAGATGGTCATTCATGACAACTTTCTGGACAATGTAATTGATCACCTTTTGGTTAGTGTAATTTACAGGTTTTCAAACATTTGCTCCATTAGGAAGAATATAAAATTATAGTTAAACTACATATAAGTTGTAACGGTAAGATTTGGAATTAAATTCTACGATCTACCGGGTTATATTTAATTAATATATTCACCAATAGGGTTACATTTGTTTTCGGATATCCTCGGACTGAATAATTCCAAAAATTCATCGTTGTTCTGGGAAGGGTCCCAATTTTATTTCTTATCAATCTCTTCCTTCATACGTGGCCTTCAGACTAACCTCGTTAATAGTATTACATCCTCCATCATTCAATATTTTTTTTTCTGAAATTCGTAGTACCCAAAAAAATTTATAATGGTTCTAATTTCATATACTTAATAATTAGAACTTTTAATCAAGTTATAATCTAGTAAAATCTAATGTTAAAATTTCACCCAATAGTTTATTAAAGAGTATTAAAATTATGACGCGTTGTCAATTTCAAAACATCTTAGGTTCAAATTCTAGCAATATAATTTTGGTGTGAATTTATATCATTGTCAAAATTTTCCTACATTCATAATTATCATATAGGGTGTATTTAATGTGTCCAAGTTTTTCCTACATATGTATAAAAATGATCCACAAATAATCCCCTGGAACTGATATAAAACTAAGCAAATTGTTTTGGCCCCAAGAAAGGAGGGTTGTGTTAGTTGTAAAAGATGTGAATTCACAAACATAAATCTAGCTTATTGATACTCTCCCCGAAGAAAATAACTATCACAAAAGAACATAATCAATAAAAGAATGACAATAAATTTAAGGTGGTTCATAATATATGTTCCCTAATCAAATTAGAAAACTTGAAGAAACTAACTTAGAGAAAGTCTATATAGATCCTCTCTAAGCATTATTAATACAAATTCTTAGAAAGAAGGAGATCTAAGCTTAACAGATAAACCAAAAGAAGCTAGAACAAGACCAAGGATATGCCTAAATGGGATCAGTCTCCCTTGTTTGAAATTGAGAAATAATTATAATTAACTGAAGAATCAATTAACACATTCATAACCACCGCATGTATGACGTAGCGGTCAAAACAGGGGGTATGGTCTTAAGCATGAGGTGGGAGGTTCGAGCTTCGTAAGTCTCTACCAAGAACCGGAATTGTGGAAACAATTTAAAACCCACAATTTATCTGGAAAAAAAAATTAGCACATTCATAGATATTAGTGAGACTTAAACTCATGATATTCCATATTCCAAGGATTACTACTGGACTTTGGCCCGCTATAGAAAAAAAGGCCACGAGTATCCATTACGCTAAAAAGGCCATGCTTGTTGGACCCTGGATCCTCCTAATATTAATATGGTGGATACCGGGATCTGGTGGGATCAGTTCACTTACATCATAGCCGACCTACAAAATGCTTTTTTGGTAAGTAAATTTTCATTAAGCAAACAAAAAAAAAATTACAACATGGAATCAAAACGAGACCAAAATAGTATAAACTATACCGAATTCGTCCTTCCCGCTTTAATGAACATTACGAGATTTTGATTACATTACCAGATTGAATGTGACGACCTTTAGTTGGTCCTACAAACAGCTAATGCTACAACCACTTTGGATTGCATTTTTTGTATTCGTATGATTAAAGAACCTCTCCACGGAAGACAAATTTTTTGTTAAACTAATTTTTGAAACATATCATCTCCCTGATATCCTTATGCAATCGGTATTCTCCAACAGTCATGAAAAATTTATCATTGAGAACCTTGAAACAAATAACCTCTCTTGTATACTCTATTAATTTCTAGGGTCGCCCTTTTTCCGATAGATACAACTTCTAGTATGGAGGTTAATTCAGTTTCAGAAGTTGATATCTAGCCGAAGACGACAATTCAATCTTTCAACTACATTTTTAATTGTGATTTATGGGATTATGAAATGCATTGTAATTTGTATTTTTATTTTCACTATGTTCTCCAAAACTACTAGGCCAACCACTTCAAAAGTCTGCCCTGAAAGTAACAAGGGTAAGGACTCTTCTACGCTCGTGTAGTTCCTTCTCATTGGTCACTATAAATACAACAATATAAACTGAATAATGGGAAGATAATACTTTTTTCTTGTTGAGGAGAGAAACAAAAGCATGTTTTATTAAGATCAAGGAGAGAAATCTACACCAACTTCATTGTAAGCATTGAGGACAGCTTCTCAAATATTATTTCACACTTGCGGATATTTTTATTTTCACGGAAATCATGTTCATGTGATCCTTCATTTGTTATAGATTTCTACAACCGAAACCTGAAGTACGCACACAAACGTACCCTCAACAACACATTTATACGATCTCGATCGAGCAAAATGAAAAGAAACGAAATAAAGCAAGTAAGCGACAACAAGATTTGGTAACCCGGTTCGACCAAATGTCTACGTCCGGGGGTGTACCAAGCCAAGAGAAGATCGTTTCACTAGATATGAGCTCTAATGCTCTTTAGAACTCAATGGAGGCTTACAACTTACAATCAATGAAAGGTAATAATGCTTTTATAGAGTCTCTAAGAAGTTCTAATCTAATTAGGACTAATTTTGCAAAGTAGAGAGCTGTTTCGGATGCCCCAACGGTCCTTGGGCGGTCCAGCAGGCACTAGACATCTCGGATACTTCCCTGTATCACCCAACAACCGTTTTGGGTCCCAACGGAACATCCCAACGAACGATGGCCCCCTCCGAGTCAGATTTTCAACTTCTATTTTTTCCCTCAGTTTTGCTCCATTTTAAAAAAGGTCGAATCATATACGTCTCTAAGCGATATATCAACCTTCTAAAGTACTTTTAGGCTACATACTTCAATAATCTCCCACCTAGAGACTAACGACATCACTTGATCCATTGACATACTGAACACCTATCACTCGGTGCTTCCACGCATCCTCACTTGGTTGTTTGGTATGCCAGCTTTTGATCATCAACAAGGCTAGCTGAGGCCAAGTTGAACCTCAATTTCTCTAAGGTCACCATATTGGTCATCATATCTGCATGATTTATTTTTTCATAATCTGTCATTCAGTTGCTCACTCTTTACTTGGATGATTATCATTCTTCACTCGAATGACCTTCTTTACTAGTCACCCTTCACTTAAAAAACTTTCTTCACCAATCGACACTAATCACAAATCACTCGATGATCCTAATTGGTAGGATCCTTGATGCTCACTTTTCAAGGCTAGTTGAAACCATCACTAGCTCCAACTTCTCCAAGGACACCTCTTCGTACTTATCAACTATAAGATATTCTCCTCCTTGATCCTAAGATATTACTCTTCTCTTTTCAAGGACACTCAATGCTTCACTTGCATGAACATATCTTGCACTCTTTGCCTTATTGTCCACATCACATAAGCCATCTATTGCAATGCTTGTCAAGTAGTTAGGTATCTAACATTGCCTTCAATAGTTGCTTCCCCAGATTCCTCTCAAGTCTTCTTATAGCTCCCACTGGCCTTGCTATCCATGGCATTACATGTCATCTAACATACTTCACTCGATCACTAGCATAGCCCTTTAGAGTCATTTTTTATAGAGCTCTCTCCTTGTAACCTTGATTCTTAAGCATCTCATGCCTAACTATATAAGCCTCCCAATTATGCTTAGTCTTCTTACAATTATGGAGTTGTTCCTAAGTCACTTTGATACTCAATGACTCTATCTTCTCAATACTGGCAGATGCTCTCTCGTGCACAAGCTCACACTGCTTTGTATTTACACAATTACCCTACTTACTATCACATATCGACAAGAGATAATAATTAGCAGACAAGAACCTTTTCATCAGAATTTAGTTGCCAAGTACTTTCTCGCTCCTACCCGAGTTGAAAGTGTCTACATCAATGCTAGATCCCACCTTACTAGATATACTCAGTTGGTCCTTCAACTCTTGAAGCTTGTGCTTGCCATTATCTGTCGATCTCAAGTACCTCTTAAGATCATTCTCCTCAATAGAGGTTCTATAGTACATCGTACTACTCAAGGATGTCACTGGTACCAGCTCCCATAAGTCACTATTGACTAACTCAAGCCTTTGCTCTCTCAGAGCTCCCACCTCTAGAGAAACTTAATTTTTGCTACTTCCCAAGTCCATAATGCTTGCATAGCCTGACTTCCATGGTCTGCAAACCTCATACCTTTTTCTTAGAGCATAGCACCTTCATCTCTTTCTCACTTACATAGCCAAGACGACTATGCCATAGATCCACATCACCAAAGCCTCCTACAACATTGATGCTATCTTGAGTGCCCTTTGTTATATAGAAGGTCCCTTCTTTCAAACCACGAGCTAATATCATAGTCCCTTTGACTATCTTCCAAGATCTGCAGCCAAAGATCACCTTGTAGCATTCGTCGTCGAGCTGTCCCATGGATAACAAATTTCTCTTTAGTCTAAGAATATGTCTCACTCCCTTCAACACTAGTATATAGTCATTTAGCATCCTGATCCGTACTTCTCCCATGCCTATAATTTGCAATAGTTTATCGTTCGCTGGATAAACCTTGCCAAACTTCCCTTAGACATAGTTCTCCATTACTCATACCTCATTGCATGAGTGATACGAAGCTCTTGAATCTAAAATCCAAGCATCCAATGAACTCTATCTACTAAGGACCAAAGCATCTCCATACTCTTCTATTGTAGCATTCCCTGAAGAGTCATCCCTCTTTGATGCCTTGCAATTAACCGCGTAGTGTCCATACTTATCATAATTATAACATTGGACCTTGCTTATGTCCTTCTTGGACTTTGACCTACCATAATTTGCTCCCTCCTTATTAGGCTCGTACCTTTTTCTATTATTTACATTCAATGTTAAACTAGAAGTTAACCAGTACTCTCTCCTTCGAATCTCTTCGCTTACAACCAATTCCCTAATCTCATCTAACTTCAATGTGACCTTCCTTGTTGAAGCACTCACCATTGTGATTGTGCCACTCCAACTATCAAGAAGAGAACTTAGAAAGATAAGAGCTTGTATCTCATCTTCAAAGGTGATCTTATCTGAGTTTAATACTGCTATCATAGCATTAAACTCATTAAGATGCTTGACCACCAACATACCCTTTGCCATCTGCAAGTTAAATAACTTACGCATCAGATGAACCTTATTTATGACCGATGGCTTCTCATACATATCAGATAGTATCTTAAGCATCTCCTTCATCAACTCTGCCTTTGTAGTATGCAAAGCCATGTTCTTGTATAGGGACAAGTGAATCACGCTTATCGCCTTCCTATCTAGGAGATTCTACTCCTCCTCATTCATATCTATTGGCTTCTTCTCTTTGAGTACTTGATATAAATTCCTCATGTAGAGGTAGTCTTCAATTTGCATCTTCCAGTAGGCGTAGTCTATCCCATCAAACTTTTCAACTGGAGACCTCTCATCGTTCATCATTGTAGCTCCTATCAGACTCTCAACCTCGCACTGATACCAATTATTATGGATTCCTACAACTAAAACCCGAAGTATGCACACGAGCGAACCCTTAACAACATACCCACAAGATCCCGATTGAGCGAAATGGAAAGAAATAAAATAAAGCAAGTAAATGACAATAAGATTTGGTAATCTGCTTTGACTTAATATCTACGTTTGGGGCATACCAAGCTAGGAGAGGACCGTTTCACTAGATATAAGCTCTAACGCTCTTTAAGACTCAATAGAGGCTTATAACTTACAATAAATAAAGGGTTACAATGCTTATATAGAGTCTCCAACAAGTCCTAACCTAATTAGGACTAATTTGGCAAAGTAAAGAGGTATTTTAGATGCCCCAGCGGGAGCTGGGCATCTCAGATACTTCTTTATACCTCTGGGTCAGATTTTCAACTTCTTTTTTCTCCCTCAGTTTTACTCCATTTTTGAAATGTTCGAATCCTAGATGTCCCCAAGCGACATATTACCTTCTGAAGTACTATTAGGCTCCATACTTCAACATCATTCACATTATAGAAAACAGTTGTTGTTACTTTAACGATCTCTAGTTGCACTGTATGGTCAACTAGAAACGCATTTGGTCTTCATCGCCCATGAAACCAGACAACATAATCTCTTTAATATTTTGGTGTTTTGCCATGGGAATCATTTCATGTGTATCCCTCTCGTGACAAGGATCTTGGAGTTGCAAGGAATGCAAACAATTACATCAACTTGAGATATTTCTTTTCTTTTTTAAGTTAAAATAGAATTGATAATTACCAAAAGAACATGCATAGAATGGAAAGCTTCGGCAATACTTACGTACAACTCGAATCTCTGCTAGAGTGAGGAGGCCTCCAACAGGTATATCATGTCAGAATGGTGTCCTAATCGATTGATCCTGAAGATGCATAACAAAATGAAAGTAAGAAACAAAGCTTAGACATGCTTAATGTAAGTACAACAATACGGTAATGTATATGCGGTGTCTAATGTCAAATACTAAAGCTGAGAAGTATACACATAGAATTGGTCAAAAGCAAAATCCCCCTTGCTGATGTACCCTGTCTGTGATAAGATATCCAGGCTCATAAGAGGAGGATCACCTTCAATATAAATACTTGCCCATGAGAATGCATAGTACTGTAATGAGTTAAGATTTGGTGCAGTGATTTCCAACCTCTCCAGTAAGTGGCACTCTAATGTTAATTGCTTCAACTTCAAGAGAGAAATATTGCATATTGTATCACGTAACTCGTAATCACCAGCCATCACTAAGTGTTCAAGGAATCTGCAAGTAGATAATATAGTTTCAAAAAGTTGGTCGCCCACCTTGATATTAATCAGGGAGAGTCCTCTAAGTGATGCAGAAACGATTTTCGTGATTCAAGACATGGAATAATTCGATTGGGATGGAATAACCAAAAGAAAAGTATAAATTGTAGATAAGGTCTGGTTCCACCCGGATAGACCCCGCAGACAATGCAAAGGTAAGCCATTTGTCTATGTTTGATGGAGAAGAGGCATCTACACAGAAATGCACATGAAAACTGCTCCACGGTCACACCCTTTGGAAAGTGATGCACAATGCCATTGACCATCTTCTTGAAAGCATCAATTTCCATCTAAGTAGGGACTGCGTCTTCAAAGAAAACCAGGCGAGTTAAAGAGGCAATCCATTGGTTCTTCCACCTCTTGGAAAGAATGGACGTGTCTACTGCCTCCTTCATAGTCAAAAGAGAGTATCCGATAGATAACATCATCAGAAAAGTTGCTTATTTTGGCCGGCCGCATCTTGTAACAAGAACCAATATTAGAATACATGACCAACACGAGTCTTTTCCATAAAATATGAGTAGAAAAAAAAGCACTGACCTTGTTGGATTGCATGAAGCCAAATGATTCTTTAGCAGCAAGGGAAATCGATCCCATATCTGATGTAATGGCAACTATATGTATGAATTCTTTAAGGGTGACTTCTTTATATAATTTATTTATCGAACTATATAATCCTGTTTAGTAACGATGCATTGAGAAGTAACGAACTATTCCTAAGAAAACTATGTAATCATATTTATAGAGGAACTTGAAAAATACTGTTTTTTGTAAGGACTGTTGTGGAAAGGAATTATAATTCAGATAGGAAAGGAATTCCTAATGTAGATAAATTCTTACCTGAATTGTATATTCTGGTATGCTTTGCAATTTTTTACTTTTTGATTAAAAGGTACTATTTTGCTGGACATGATTCATTACAAGACAACAAGATTGACGTGTTTCGAGTATAACACTAACTCATTTTACATGCGCATTTCTGTTGGTCAGAAAAATATATTTTTATTGATCTAAATGGTGTTGTGCACTTAATCATAATGATTAGGTACACTTAATCAGAATAATTTGTTCATGTTATTATACTATTTAGATATAACTTAGTTTACCATGCAAACATAACTAGATTTACTATTTAGATATAAACTAGTTTGTCATTTTGATATAACACAGTCTACTATTTTAATATAACTCATTCTGTCATTTAGACGTCAGGATAAGTTATTACCGTGGAGACACTGAGACAAAAGAAAAAAGTACAGATCGAAATTAGGATCTCACCGATGAGCTCAGCGATCATCATAATAGGGTTTGTTATTTTATATAGCTTAGTTTATCATTTGCACTTTATTGGTGTCAATTTTATATGGCTTAAAAAAGTGTGGGAGAAGAAGAAAAATAGAAGAGAACATAAAAATATAGGAAAAAAAAGAAAAATTATGCAGCCCTTCTAGTTTGTGAAAAAGGTATTATTTAGCCCTTGTTGCCGGAATTGGCTCTTTTCTTTGGCAGAAATGGTCCTAAGATTACAAAAATACATTTTTCTTAAAAAAAAATTAAACACATTTTTTAACCAAAGAAATCTTCAAACTAAAAACAATTAAACATTAACCCATCATCAATCCCGGACTCCATATTCAAAACCCAAGAATTTTCCCCAACTCCAGATTCAAAACCCAAGAATTTCTTAGCTGACCAACGCACGAAGAGAGCTAATAGGCTTGCCACCCCAACTCCAAATTTTTGCGTCGGAGGTAGAGGCGGCTTTGTAGTCGATGTATGGAGTCCTAGTGAGGTCCATCATTGGGAGCTCTCCTTCTCCGACTTGCTGCTACGCTTGAAGAATCGATGCATCTAGTGGACTTACATTTAATTCCATTTAATTCCATGTGTGAGAGAGAGAGAGATGGTTTGCGAGATTTATTGCTTTTGTTTTTGGGAGTATGACGTAGGTCGGGTGGGGTTGGATACGGGTGAGCAAATGGTTCGCGACGTCAGGTTGTCTCCTGGACTTTGATGATCACAAGGTTTCAGCAGTCAGGTTGTTCGGAAGATGCGATAGACTTGTTTATGGATATGGTTTCAGCGGGATTGTGCTAATAAAGTCAGGTTTATGGATATGGTTTCGAGCTTGCCGACGTCGAGGTTTAAAAGTAATTTCAATTTGATATTTTATGTGAAAAGGATATTTTCGTAATCCCAGGTTCAAGTTTGCCGGAGAAATCGTCGGATTCCGGTGAGAGGGATCAAAATATATCATTTTCTCAAACTTGAAGGGTTGAATGATAATAAAAAAAATAGAGGGCTGAAACACGAATTTCCTCAAACTCGAGGGGCTTGAGGGCAATTATCCCAAAAAATTTTAAATCATTACATGGCCGAGATAGAATTATGTTTGGGTCGGGCTTAGTCTATTAGATCCAACATTTAATTCGATCTTCTATTTAACCCATTTAATCAAATGAGATGTTTGATTCTTGTAAAAAAAAATCTTTTCTCAACAAATAGTTTGACCTCAAATATTTATGTTTTTTTATACTATCTTTTTCCTGAAGAATTTTGATGTTATTTGAATTTTATAATT
>SOPF01005669.1:0-24931 GCA_012979155.1 Hypericum perforatum | reverse complement strand
AACTAATGTCCTTTATAAATAATATTAACGGTATATCAGCATCGATACTCGAGATAAATTTAGGTCCGTGTACCGATCAGTTCATAATCTTTTCCAAAATGAAGACAAATGAAAGTCAGGTCGGAATTGGAATCTTGCCGAAAGTGTCGCATTCAACCGTATTGCAGCAAATGCGTGCAAGCCACAATTTCCTTTGATACCTATCTCTATGTATTGTCGCATAGTGCTTATATTAACATTGAAGTTTAGTCAGTACTAATTATATTTAATTAGCTCTAAACTTTGGTCTGATATATATGTATACACAGAAAATGGTGCATTGGGCATGCAAAAATGTTTGATAGTGAAGAAAATACTGTGTCCCCTTTCTTTTTAGGGAGACATGATAATGAAGGATTAAAAACACTATCATAGATTATGGCAACAAAGTCAAATTATTAAAAAACTTGAATTCATATAACTGATTTAAATCTCGCAAATATAATAAACGTCAGCACGAAATTCATCTTTTAAACACGTTTGGCAGTGTCAGAGAGTGATCAACTATATTACAGAAACTGAACAAAATAATTGCTGGATTTCTCCGAGTCCTATATATACCTAACTGAAAATTAGTATATATCTCCCAGCTTCTCTCACTAAAATAACCTCCTCACTTCAAATTACCAGAGATCTATTTGCATTACTTCAATTCCTCATGGCCAAAGGTAGCCCCATCTCCAATACCACCTTACTTGTTATTTTATTGTTTTCCCTTGTAATTATCAAGCCAGGAGAAGGAAGAAAGTTCTTGAAGAGACATGACACTAACTTGGCCAATAATATTTCAAATGTTAACACTAAGTTTAGTGTTAATTTGTCCCGTCAACTTGTAGCAGATCAAGGGCACTCCGATTATTTCGCTTCTCCTAATGATACCATCGGACGCGAAAGCGATGATTTTCGTCCAACGTCACCGGGACATAGTCCCGGTGTTGGCCATTCTAGCCCCGGAAGTCCGTAATATATGTATGTGTGTGTGACTTGTATCCAATAAGAAAAGTTTGTGATCATGTAAAGTAGTGCCACACCTCGAGTGCAAATGAAGGATTTACAAACAGGTGCGAACCTGTCCCAATTTTAATACCACATATAACACATGTAGCCTCAGTGTTGTCAACGAGACCAATTATAAGCAGATCGCATTTAGTTTGTATTCTTTCAAGTGGGACCATCCATAGAAAACGTGAAGCCTTGCAGGGAGCCAGACCACACCATGGCTTGATCAACACCTTAGGGGAAGCGTCGGAGAAGTTATTGAAGACCTCCTGATATGATATAGAAGACTCTTGACTCTAAAAATTCCACTGTCATCATGTGCCCATCTCATCTTATCTATTCCGGCTAGAAGAATTTATCATATTTAATAGTTCCGAGATTTGGACACACTTGTATTTTTGGTCCAGCTGAGCCAGCTATTATGAACCCAAATAGGGGTGAACATTTGAATAATCCAAATAAAAATTATCCGAAATTTGTATTATCCAAAATTTTCAAAATTATTATTTTTTGATCCGAATTCAAATTTAAATAAAGAATTACCTGAAATCCAAAATCTAAAATTATTTTGGATACAGATTCAAATTTCCGATTTTTCCAATTTTTTAACAAACGTAACAATGATATAAAGTTAGACCCTCGTAATAAACAACGGGGATAGATAAATTCGGATCCTCAAATAATCGAAAATCTACCTTCATTTTTATTTTGAGACAAACCTGTAATAAGCAAACGAACTACTAGAAAAAGAATTCACAAAAAGCACTAATTCACTACAACTTTAATTTATAGTAAAAGTAATAGGCTTTTTGTAAGAATCGAGTGGATTTAAGTAATTAATATTAGAACCATAATGACTGTTCTGATACTTTCTGCTCTTTTTGAGAGTAGATTGTAATTGTGCCGCTTGACCCTAACTGTTAGGAAAAACCTAGAGTTATTAGACTTTCCCTATGCCCAAAAGACACTATTCTTTGATCTTCTCAATGTCCCGAATTAATCAGATCGTCCTCCTCACCTTTGGAAAGGAACATTCGTAAGCCCTTTTGGGACGTGCATAATTTTGAGTAAAAGAACAAAAAGAGGAAAATAATCCTACCCCTAATAATTGGCGCGATCGTTCCTCCTTCTTGATCTTTTTTCGTCTGACCGATTTCTTCTCCTTCACAAGAGGGGTAAAATTTTGTGAATAGTGATTTTGTGAATAGTGCGTAGGGTAAGCTTTGTCCTATAGTTATATAAATTAGGTTACGAAACCCTCCATAGAGATTAATCTGTTTTGTTTAGGCTTTCGTGATCGGAAGGAGGAGAGCGGGTTTAGGTCGTAGAGTCATCGTAATGACCATATAAGGTAAGTGGATTCTTTGTTCCCTGATTGATTGATTTTACTATTTCACGAATTCTGAGATTGTGATTGTGTTCTCGAAATTGTGGAATTATATGACGGATTGATAGAATTCGGATTTTGGGTTATTGTATGTGATTTTTGTCTAATTCTGATTCAGATTATTGGTTGTGATTTTTGTCCAATTCATATTTGGAATTTGGATGTGTATTTTGAATCGTGATGTGAATTATGATGTGTTTTGTGATACATGCGGGATTAGCCTATACCTAGTGGACCATAGTTCGTGCATACTGTTTAAGGGGCTACCGGGTAACCTGAGGTATGTGCGATTAAATGGATGGAAAGGTACATGGACTATCTGGGCTTGTGGAAAGTAGTACTCCTGCCTAATGGGTCCTTAGGGGAAAGAAGGAGTACTTACCAGTGGACCACAAGAATCCTGACATGATCGAAAAGACTCCGGAGCTCCGTATGTGCGTGATCGTATGTGTTTGGGATTGTGATCGTTGCTGTGATTGTTGTTATGGACATTGTTTCAGTATGCGCATGTAGTTTGTGATGTGTTATGGAGTTCCTTACTGAGTTTATGACTCACCACGGTTATTTTCCTACGTGTTTACAGATACTGGGTTGTCGGGACGAGAGTAGAACAGAGCTGCATGCATTCATGTGGACCATTTAAATCTGTTTTGGAACATTGATTTTAGATTGTTTGCTTTTCAGATTTCAAACAACATGTATTTCGGATTTCCATCGTTTTGCAATAAAAGGTTTTGTCACGTTCTTTTCGGGTCGTGACACTTTTTAATTTATTTTTCAACTTAATGAAAAATTGGCCCATAGGCTCAGCCCCTTAGAAACACACTTTTAATTTTATAATTTATTATATATGTTTTATATATTTTAGATATTCGGATAATCCAAAGTTTTTTTTGTTTGAATCTGAATTCGAATCCGGAATAATTTTTTTGGATTATCCAAATCTGAATTCGAACATAAAAAATTATTCAAGTCTGAATCCAAAAAAATTTGGATAACGGATAATAAATTTTTTGCTCACCCTTAAACCCAAATGTCTCAAATGATGATAACATCATTCCCTTGTTCTGAAATGGAAAACAATCTAGGAAATTTCGCTGTTGGGTCATGCCACATAAGAGCGTCCATACCATACCATACCATACAATTTCTGATATCAATTGAATGATATTCAATGTCATTAAAATTGGGATCCTACTAAATAGAAAAAATTATAAAAATAGTTAAGATTAATACTAATTATCTTTGTCCTTCATAAATTTACACAAAAGATCTCAGTTCTATACTTTTTTAATTATAGATTACATAATATAGTTTCACCCGTAATAAAAATAAAATAAACACCAAATTTATGTAAAAGAAATACTTACAAAAAAAAATTGGTATAATGAAAATATGGATTCAAATAACTCTAAACTATTAATTTCAGAAAAATTACTAAAAATTTGATTATTGATTCACAAGCTCAACAATTATTTGTCGTGTTATTCTAAACATAGAATTACACTAGCATTAATATTTATTAGAGAATTTTATCACACAATTTACGATTAGTCGATCGATAATTATTTGGATAAAAAATATTTTAAAAACATTACATTAAGTATATTTAATTTTTGTATAATAATAACAAGTACTTATAATTTCATAATCAAAATTAAAATCCTCTTTATCATTTGCTCTTTGAACAAAAGAGAAGGAGTATTCATGCACATCCGCAAGTTTGCCTTTGATGTCTTCAACTATAACCCCTAGGTCGCTTCAGTCGTGGGATGGTCTCTGAAGTGCAAGGATCACCGGTTGGCAGTCATTCTCTAAGATTACTTTCGTCAAGTTTATATTGGTAGCCAATTCCATGCCTAACTGTATTCTGAAAGCTTCCAGCAGCATTGGATGTTGAGTATGAGGTATTAATTGTTGAGCTACCACAATGAATTCACCATCGCTATTTTGAACCATGACCCTAACTTGCCATTGTCTGATGTCCATAATTCCCACATCCGAGTTGATCTTGACCCACCCATCGCTGGAGGGATCCATCTTGTTGTTGTCCCAATGTGAACTGGCATATTTGTCACATTTGCAGCCTGGAAATCTGTCACCAGCTTCGGAGCTTTTTGTACTTCCTCTTCTAGATTCAACATTCTTTCAGCTTGGAATACTAAGGAGTTCCTGAGCTTCCATATTCCCTATAGGCATCTCACGCTTTTGCTTTGTATGCCCTTATCCCCTTTACCTATGATTGTAGTCCAGGCTTCTATGAAGGAGAAGTTTTGTAGCCTCATCGTATCTACGCCTAGTTGCTCCATTCTTCCTTAACTTTTTGGCACTGTAGAAAGAGATGGGCTGTTGTTTTCACTTCATAACCACATAATGGGCATAAAGGGGTCAATATTCATGCCTCTTTTGACCAGGTTGTCACAAACTGAAAGATTGTTATCTACTACTTGCCATAGAAAAGACTTGAGTCGTGGGGGCTTTCAATCACTTTCTAGCAGAAGTGACCTACTTTTTAATTTATTTTTTTTACTTGCCTTCCCTTTGCGAGCATCCAGTTGTTCAGGTCTGCATAATAACTGCTCTTGATAGTGTAAGAGCTGTCGACTATATGCTTCCAATGGAGGACGTCTCTTGGTCTCCTAGGGCTCAAATAAATTGATTTGATTATAGCCACTTCTATAGGTATGAATATATCATCGATCAAATCAGCCTTCCATATTGCTGTTCCTTTATTTATAAGCTCTGCCACAAGTTAGAATTTGTCCGTTCCTGGTCGGTTATAAGTTGGTTGACCTGATGAGGTGCTTGGAATCCAAGAATTGCCCCAAATATTAATCTTTTCCCTATTGCCAATCCTCTATTCGACGCCTGCATTGAGTATATTGAATCCCGCTCTAATGCTTTGCCATGTGTAGCTAGGGACATGACCTTCCGCCGACAATAGGAGGGTACATTAGGGAAAATATTTGGCTTTGATAATGCGTGCCAATATTGAATTAGGATAGATTAGTAATTGCCATGCTTGTTTTGCTAGCATGGTTCAATTGAAACTCTGTAGTCTCCAAAACCCCATTCTACCATCACGTTTGGATTGGCACATACAGTTCCAACTTCTCTAGTGCACTTTCTTTTCTCCGTTAGTGCTACCCCAAAAGAAGTCCCCAAGCCGCTGATCTATGCGATAGCAAGTTTCCTCAGGTAAAATGAAACAACTCATAATATAGGATTTGGGATAGATTGCAATACTAATTTGATTATGATTTCCTAACCAGCCTTTGATAAGAATTGTTCCTTCCAACCTCCAATTTTCTTTTTTATCTGGACCTCCAATTCCTCAAATATTTATTTTTTAGATCTGCCAATCATCATGGGTAGCCCAAGGTACTTTTCTCCTGCTTTGCCTTGTTGCATATCCAATATTGCTAGAAGCCTTTCTGCCAGGTCCGCCCCTACATTTCTGCTATAAGTGATATAGCTTTTCTGTATGTTGACCTTCTGACCAGAAGCCAACTCGTAAATGGATAGTATACTCAAGATAGCCTGCATTTTGGATTATGTAGCTCTAGCAAATAAAAGAGCATCATTAACAAAGAACAAGTGGGTAATAGTTGGTGCTGCACATGCTACTCTAATTCCGTGAAGAATACCCGCTTATTCGTATCATAAAAGAAGCCCTACCAAGCCTTTTACACAAAGAAGGAAAAGGTATGGTGATAATGGATCACCCTAGCGTAAGTTTCTGCTGGGGGAAAAGGAAGAACCTACCTTGCCATTAAACTATATGGCATACTAGACTAAACATACATACCTCATCACTAGATCCACAAAAGCCTATAGAAAGCCAAGAGCAATCATAATCTGATGAAGGAATTCCCACTCAACTATATCGTATACTTTTGCCATATCCAGTTTTATTGTACAGTAACTACGACGACCTTGTGTCTTCTTCTTCAAGAAATGAAAAGTCCCGTATATGATAAGAGAATTGTCTGTAATTAGATGCCTTGGGACAAAGGCTCCCTAATTCTCATGAATCACCTCCGGAAGTAGTAGCTTCAGCCGATTAATGATAGTTTTTGTAATGATCTTCATTGTGACATTACACAAACTGATCAGGCAGTACTCTGTGCATTCGGTGGGCTTCTGTACCTTAGGAATCAGGGCTATGATCATGTGGTTTAGGGAAGAGGAGCATTGGCATTGTTAAGGATGGCTAAAGCTACTGCGGTAACGTCTCCTCCTATCGTGGGCCAAAACTTCTGATAAAAAAGTGGGGGCATACCATCCGGTCCCAGAGCTTTAGCTAGGTATATCTCGAATAAGGCCATTTTGATCTCCTCACTTGTATAAGGCATGACAAGAGTAGTACTAGCTTGAGGGGAGACTCGCGGATTCACTGTCCTGGTAACCTCTTTAACCTGCACATATTTAGATGAGGTAAAAAGTGAGAGATAATATTTCCTAAAGATCTCTTGGATATCTCCTAGCTTACAGACAATCTCTCCTTCCTCATTCCTAATCTCTTCTACCTAATTTCTAGTAAACCTACGGTTGGCCTTCTGGTGAAAGAATCATATATTGCAATCATCCTCCTTCAACCAGTTTACCCGAGATCTCTGAGCCTATAATATCTCCTCCCTGATCAACAGTTCTTCCCTCTCCTCTATGAGCTTGGAAACATAAACTTTTATCGTAGCATTTGACCCCTACTTTTGGAGATTTCCAATCTCTTCTTCTATTAACTCCTCCTTCTTTGGACATTTCCAAATATTTCTTTATCCCATACAGATATAACCTTTGCACATTTGGCCAGCTTTGAGCTAAGCTCGGACTGCGAGTCTGCGTTCTAAGTAATCTCTACCACTTAATGCACTTCAGTATGTCGGAGCCACATAGACTCAAATCTGAATCTATTTATAGCTTTGGGTATTTCCATACACCTTATTTTGCACCATAATAGACTATAATTAGACTTTATGCATGGAAGTGCAGTCACCACTGATGCCGAAGATCTGTCTGTCCAATTTAGCATTGCGAACATTTTATCAAGCTTGCTTTCCACGTGATTTTCATCCTCTTGCCCATTACTCCACATATAGAAAAGGCCTACTTGAGGGATAGCTTGAAATTTGCAGTGATTTATCGCTGATGAGAAGTTGTCAAGACGGCTATTTACTATCAATCTTCCTATCTTCTTTTCTGAATTATCTAGTATCTCATTAAAATTGCCTCCACAAAGCCATGGGAGAGACAATTGCTTCTTCAGTACTTAGAGAAGGGAACAAGTTTTATATTTATCTGCCTAGCCAGGCCACCTATAAATTCCAGTAAATCTCCAAGGGTTGGCCTCCCAGACCTCTATATCGATATGGTTGCCAGAGAAAGATAATAATTGAACCTAAATTTCCCATTTCTATAGTAAAGCCAACCATCTGCTTCTAGCTCATCCCATTCCTATGCACCTCATATATACTCCACATTCATACTTTAGTCTCCACTTTAAAGTATCTGCCTCTGCTTCTGAGAGTTTTATCTCTGAGATGAAGAGGATTTGGGGAAAGCAAGATTGAATCATCCTACGTGCTTGACGAACTACCTTCAGACTCCCCATTCTGTGGCAGTTCTAACATACCAGATTCATGGTGCCCAGCAGGGCTGCTCTACAGCCTCCGCCTTCAAATCAGTGGGAATGAGAGCCTCGAAAGCCATTGCTTGTCACTTGCTAACTGAGGGCTCTCCCAAATTGCAATTTATACCTGAGCATTTCCCAAGCACTGGGTCATAATAGGTTGCAATGTCTTGATCATCATCATTGGTCTTTCGAGCAATCTTTTTCCATTTCTTTCCTGGCTTTAGGTCTATGGGTTAGGGTTCAGGATTTTCTTGGTTGTCTAGCATATTAGACAGGGGTAGGTTTTCCGCCAAGATAAGTATGGGTGTTTGGATTATTGGATATTGGGGTTGGGATTGGGGGAAGTTGGTGGTGTTCTGGGTTGCAGGTAAGGTATATGAGACTAGCACACATGTGTTCTCAGATAGTGGTTGATAGGTTGGGTTGTCTTATGTGTTGGTTGTGGTTGTAGTGAGGGGGGTGGTATGATCGAGGGGTTAGGATGTGTGGAGGGGCTAGTAAGAGTTGGCTTTGGTTTGGCTGAGGCATCAGATGAGTCACCAGCTTTGTGTGTTTGAGGTAAAGGCTGGTCTTGGCGATAGAATGGTGGGAGATGGTGGTTTGGGGATAAGGGTATGGTTGGGGGGTTGGTAGAGGTGTGGTATATTTGATATAGGTGGCAGCAGCTTTCCCAATGTCCACAGTCGAGAGAGAAGTTTGAAGTCCTTCCATTGTCTGTCTACCTTGATCACCTTCAAGTATTGGAAACATTGTCTTGGTTACCTCTTGTGCATTTTCTTCTCTAAAAGTCGACGACAGATTCCTTTGACATCCCATCCCTGTCGCACCAGTGGTGTTCTTGGTTCCAGAGTCTCTCCATGGCTTAAAAGGTGAGGCTCTCAACCATGAACCATATGAATCAATCGATAGTGGAAGGTCATCATCATTATCTACCAAGTCAGATATCTTCTCAAGATGGCCTAACATACCACACTTGTAACAATAAGCTTGGAGTCGCTTATATTTAAAGTATACCATGGTAGTAAGGTCATCTTAGAATTGTAGCTTTTTGTTCCTTAGAAGTGCTTCCGGTGCATCTAGCAGCACTCGTAGGCGCATATACCTACCTTTTGTCTCTAATGTTTCATCCCACTCCAGAAACTTATTGAATAGTCCTCTGATGGCTTGAGCAATGATGGCATTATATCCCTCCAATGGTAGGTCATAGATACACATCCAGAAGGGTACAGTAAATAACGACACCTCTTACGATTTATCAGCTTCTTGGATCTCGCTTAACATTATCACATGTTTGTCAAAAAACCATGGTTGATCAGCAAGGACCCTTGTCATATCCCTTCTTTCCTGAAATTCAAATAAGAATCTGTTCTTGGCGATCTCTTTTATCTCCAAATCTCATCGTGGTGCCCATAGATTCCACATCATCATCATGAATGCTCTCAGATTAACCATTTTTTAATCCATACCGAACTCACTAGGGAGTATCTTGAGAGGAGATCCCCTTTAATAGTAAGATCATAAGGTATAAGTAACTCATCATCTTTTTGTCCTTATGGTCTCTCTGTACTCTTCCCACCCGTATCCATCATTTGCTTCTTAGTCCTCTCCCTCCTTCCCCTTCCTTCAAACAGTTCCACCATGTCCTTCTTTGAGTTCCCCACTGATCCTCCCTGCATCGAAGAGAAAGTGCCACCACCCTCCTCAAACCCTAAAAATGACTCTACTCTTACCCTCTAAACTAGACTATCCAAAAGACCTATATTACCTCTCACCAAATACCTATGCCTAGTAACCCGTGGCCTTATAGCCTAGTGGTATTGAAAGGTGTTGATTGGTGGAGGTCCAAGGTTTAAACCTTGGCTTAAGCATATGTTGTAATAGAATAGAATTAGAATAGGATCTCAAAAAAAAAATACCTATACCTAGTAGCTAGCAAGAATTGATTCACTAAACACTCTACAAATTTTTTGGATTTTTAGGGAAATTTGTAGGAAATTTTGTAGAAAAAACCCTAGGTCGGGACTATTTTCCCATGCGGGGCATGGAACCCTAAGTCGGGACCCCAAGAAAGCACAAAAAAATGAGCAAATTGCCTTCAGGTCCCTGTCCTTTGCTAAAATCACTATTTTTGTCCCTCCTATTTCGAAAAAGAGACTTTAGTCCCCCACCTTTGCTTTTTTATCACTCTGAGGTAGTTCCGATTTCGGGAAAGTTTTCTGATAACCAGAGACCTAAATGACTTTTTTGCCCTCGTTTAAAATATTAAAAAAACTCAGATCTCCTGGATTTATAATTTTGCCCCTCCCAAATAATCCCCTCCCCTTCTCTTTCTTTCTCTCTCTCCCCGACGATGAGCCAAAGCTCCTCCACCATTGCTCTCTCACCAGACCTCGCCGGATCAGTTCCTCCGCTAAGATCAGCCTCTTCCTCGCATTCATCGGTCTCCAAAGCAACTAGTGCACTAGAACCGTTCAAACTAAAGAAAGCCAAAATAATTGTGGATCACCGCCCCCCACCTCCTGAGAAAACCAAACGACCACTGCCCTCCACCTACTGGGAAAACCAAAGGACCACCGCCCTCAAGAAAACCCAAACGACCCCCTTTCGAGAAAACCCAAACAACCACCGCCCCCACCTCACGGCAAAACCAAACGACCCCCCTTCGGGAAAACCCCAACGACCACTGCCCCCCACCTCCCGACAAAACCCAAACGACCAGCAACTTGTTATTACAAAAATTAAATTCAACCCGAGGTCGAGCTCAAGTACGTATGATCCTTTCCTCTTCCTTACTTGTTATCACAAAAGGAGAAGTCGAATGGAGAAGCCGATGGCAAGGGAGCAGGGCAGAGCGACGGAACCAGGACGGAGCAAGATTTATTTTTTTAATTTTTGAAGCAAGGGCAAAAATGTCATTTAGGTCTCTAGTTACCGGAAAACTTTCCCAAAACCAGAACCAGGGACCTCAGAGTGATAAAAAAGCAAAGGTGGGGGACTAAAGTCTCTTTTTCAAAACAGGAGGGACGAAAATAGTGATTTTAGCAAAGGACAGGTGTCACGAGCGCAAACTTTCCCTCGCTAGTTTGCCCGTGCGGCCTTAAGCTCCTCCGAACCTAAGTAAGCCTAACTCTCGCAACTCTCCGAACTCTAGAGAGAGAACCAACACAAGTAGCTTTATAGAGAGGGAAACTTGAATGAATAAGTTGGTGATTACAAATGAAGGGGAGCACCCCTATATATACAACTTCTACTTGCCTCGTAACTCGTACCGGCTTCCCTAATAAATGCTACTTTACCTATAAAGTCAAAAAGCTACACCTATTAAATGACAAGCATGCCATGTTCCCTATTTAATTAGGGTGGCTATACATCTCGAGGTACAGCTACGCATCCTGAGGTACAATAGGTACTAGAAGATTTTTCACGTCTTCCTAGAAAGCTCTTCCCGGGTGTTAACCCCATCTTCGAATTGTCGCCCCTTACGGGCCAGATCGGGCCTTCGACAGTTAGCCCGTGACAATTCTCCCCCACCTAATCTCGCGACGCCCTCGTCGCGGCTCGAAACTTGGCAATCTTTTTCGTTGCCTTTCTGGTCTTCCCTTCTAATGCACCAAGTACTTCTCCGCACCTGGCATCTCATCTCTCCGCATGTGGGCTTGACGGTCTTCCTCTCTATCAAGCGCCCAAGTGACTTCCATTCCTTGCTGGAAGTCTTCTCGCTTAACATTGGCTTGATGGTTCTCCTCCCCATCAAACTCCTCAATGACCTCCATCTCCTTCTGGAAGTCTTTCTGCCTCAGTGCCTCTTCGCTATAGTGGGTCGTAGAGTGTTCTCCTTGCGACACACTCCCCCACCTATTTGCGCAATGCACCATGGGATGTTCTCCATCCCTGATGAGCCCTCGCAACCCATCTTCTTCTCGATTGTGGCATGAATTCCTCATTCGCATCGTGACCCACCTCTCAGCAGGAGGATCACTTTGTATGAACATGCCCTCTTCATCGAGTAAACTCTCCTTCGGCTAGCTCATAGCAGCCATCCCGGCCTTGCAATATCCCGCTTTGGCCAACTCCTTCATGAGGTCGGCTCCATCCTCCCATGGAAGCTCCCTTGTCAGCTCAGCAACTCGACCTACTAACTCCTCGTAGGCATCTGCAGCTTCACCATCTATTGACGTCTCCTTCGTCAACTCAACGAACCAATCCACTAACTCGTGAGCTTTCGCGGTTCCTCTCGCTGCTCCATCCTTCCACTTCACGAACTTGTGGTCCACCCTTCTCCTAAGTGGAAGTTCCTCCAATGACTCCGCGATCAACTCCTCTCCGAGCTCTATCGCGACCACCTCGTGAATCTCATCGTCAAGTGTACTCGGCAACCTTGCGAGTAACTCGGTTCTTCCTCGATCTTCCTCTTGCCGCACTGCATCTCTTGCTTCATAGCTCTCCTTTGAAATCTCGTCGCTTTGTATCGCATCTTCGATTGCTCCACTCGAGTCATCCTCTAACTCGATCTCCTCGGTTGGCTTCACCTCGACCAACTCAATAGCTTGGGTTGGCTTCTCCGCAACCCCCTCGATCAGCTCCTCTTCCACTTGAATTACCGGAAATTCTCCCGAAGGCATCTCTTCCTTCTTCTCCATCGGCACCTTGCAAGTGATGAGTTCCTCGGGTGCACTCCATGGCACATCAAGAGGCTTCTCGTGGCATGGGAAAGAATGCATCGACTCCTTCGACGATCTTCCCTTCGACTCCTCGATCCACGTTCTAGCTCGCTCCTCCTGCTCGATCTCTTTGCTAGTGGTCACGATCCTGCAACCAAAAGCATCAGTGAGTACAAGCGATGGCTTCTCTATCGGGGCTTCTCGTGATTCCTTCAACTCCGGAGATTCCACCCATCCTCCAGGTGGGAGCTTCTTCGCCAGCTCCACGGTCTCAACGCCATCTGTCTCCTCGACGACGCCCACGAACTCCTTCGAAATCATGCCCTCCTTGGACACCAACCTTGTCTCCTCCTCGCACTCCTTGTGCTTCTCCTCGCACGTGTCGTGCATCTTCTCGGGTATTGCATGCATCTCCTCGCGTGCTTCGCGCCCCTCATCACACTTCTCGCGCTGCTCCTTGCACGATTTGTGTTTCTCCTCGAGCATCGCATGCTCCTCCTTGCATGCTTCTTGTTCCTCGTCCGACCCTTCAGACTCTTCTGGCTCCTCCACTTGCCTCGAGCGACCAAAGAATAACTCGGCCTTCTTTGGACACCCACTCATCCTATGAGGTCCGTCGCAAATGAAGCATCCTTGCTTCGGCTTACGCTTCGGCTTCTCTGGACAATCGCGCACTCGATGCGATCCTTTGCAAATAGTGCATTTCCATATTAACTCTTGGCGCAACTTTCGAAACTCTCCCAAAGGCTTTTCACGATCGGGTGGATTGCTGACCACTATCTCCTTGCATGCATCGCGTGCCACCACCTTTTGCTCTTCGCTCTCTCGGATCCATGCTAGCATCCTTGCTCTCGTTGGACAATGAAGCATCCGGTGTAGCTCTCCGCAAATGGCACACATGGACTTCTTCCTACGCCATCTTCGCCATCTTGGCCATCTTCGAGTCCCCATCCAAGAGTCGACATGTTTCGCCGCTGATTGGAAATCTAGCACACAAGGTTCCACTTCTTCCTTGGCCCAAAATTCTAATCCTTCGAGGAAGGTACTTAACAACCCCTCCTTTGTTAAGTCCTTTACACCCTCGATCACATCGCAGATCTCCTGCACATACTCTCGTACGCTTTCCTCGTGTACCAACTCTCGGACTAGCACACATTCTCCTAGTGCATCATAATCCGAACTCAATGAACAAGCAAGGTCCGTCGCGCATACCTCGTCGATTTCGCTTGACCTGGTACTAGCTGCTTCGTCGACCGTCCCTTGCATCCTCGGTTGGAACCCACCATCCTCGATATGGCATTCCTCAATGCGTTGGACTTCCTCCTCCGACTTCTCGCAACTATCTCGTACACCAAGCTTCACCTCTAGGACTCTCCATCTAAAGGCAGCCTCTCTATCGTGAGGTCCCGACTCCTCCTTGCGAGACACCACCATCACCTCGGTAGGCATCCCCTCTAGCTTCTTGGAACGACAGCCTTCCTCCGACTGGTTCCTTCTCCACGAAGCCTTCAAAACTCTGCTCTGATACCAACTGTCACGGGCGCAAACTTTCCCTCGCTAGTTTGCCCGTGCGGCCTTAAGCTCCTCCGAACCTAAGTAAGCCTAACTCTTGCAACTCTCCGAACTCTAGAGAGAGAACCAACACAAGTAGCTTTGTAGAGAGGGAAACTTGAATGAATAAGTTGGTGATTACAAATGAAGGGGAGCACCCCTATATATACAACTTCTACTTGCCTCGTAACTCGTACCGACTTCCCTAATAAATGCTACTTTACCTACAAAGTCAAAAAGCTACACCTATTAAATGACAAGCATGCCATGTTCCCTATTTAATTAGGGTGGCTACATATCTCGAGGTACGGCTACGCATCCCGAGGTACAATAGGTGCTGGAAGATTCTTCACGTCTTCCTAGAAAGCTCTTCCCGGGTGTTAACCCCATCTTCGAATTGTCGCCCCTTACGGGCCAGATCGGGCCTTCGACAGTTAGCCCGTGACACAGGGACCTGAGGGCAATTTGCTAAAAAAAATAGTTCTTTATCATTTGCTTTCTCTTTTGAAAGAGTTGATAAAAATTCCATTGTTATAACTTCTAAGATCGTGAAATTTTAATAGTTATTACTAAGATCCCATTAATTGGTGCCACGTGTGACACGTGGCACTTGCATGTATGCCACGTGACACGTGGCATATGTGTGGTAGGCTGAGTCGGTGGACTAATCCCTATAAATAGGGAAGTTCAGGGTGATCAATCTGCTACTTTTCCCCAGAATTTACACACAGAAAGGAAATTACAATATAGTCTGTCTGATTTTCATAGTTATACGGATAGGTCCAAATGTGCAATTAGGCTCCAGTTTGTTGTCGTAACGTCATCGGACCTCGACCAGCTCCTCATCAACGATGTTGCGGACTTTGCGGACCATCGCTTCAAGAAGTAAGGTCCCTTAATTATGCTTAATTAATGTTTTTATTAAGTTTAATTAATTATGTAATTATTTATTAATTACATGCTAAAACCAACAATTGGTATGAGAGCATGGTTTATATCATGATCTTTTACGTTGTTGATCTTTTAATTCAAAAAGATTTGAGTTAAAAATATGTTAAGCATGATTAATTTGTTAATCAGGTTGTTTTTAGGCTAAATTGCGAAAAGATTTTGTTTATTAAGCACTAAATTGGATATTTGTCATCTGGTTGGAACGATTTGAAATTTTTGCGAAAGTCTTGGTGACTAAATGGTAATTTGCCACCTACGATTTGAAATCGGGTTCCCCTTTTTTGCGATTTTTCCTCCGAAACATTCAAACACATTTTTTGATCAAATCCAACTATTTCGAAGCAAGAAACCTATCCCAATCGATTCCCCGATGTGTCCCGAACACATTGATGCCTGTTTTTCCCTTCGCCGTCGCCGGAGTGGCGAGTTCTCATCGATGAAAGCTTCAGCTTGGTCGAACAGAGAACTCCTCTGCGAAGCTCACCGAAGGAACGACAGCCACCGAATACCACCATGATTAGGAGGCTGCGGTGAGTCGATTCCGACCAGTGGCATTGGACGACTCACTGCTGTTCGACCAGTTTGGTGAAGGTGAAAACTAGGGTTTCTGTCGGGGAGAGAGAGAGAGGAAAGAGAAAGGTGATGGTGGAAGTATCGGGGGTATTTTGGTAATTTCATTTTTTAATGAAAATATCTTAAATATCTAAGGTACTAATTACCGATTGGTACCCAGTGGTTTTAATTGAATGATAAATTTATCCTTTTCGATAATTTTTAATTCAATTTAATCCTGTGATTTGATTTAATTGAGTATTAAGTCCAAATTTCAAAATGCTGGGGTACTTATTGCTAATTGGTACTCGAAACTTTTAATTGATTACTAAATTGATCTTTTTGGATGATTTTTTAATTCAATTTGGTTCTGAATTTTGATTTAATTTCGAATTAAGTCCAAATTTAGTTCAAAATTTTTATTTTGATTAAATAAATTTGTTTCATTTAATAAAATTTTAAATTTGAAAGATTTTTTAAAATAAGAGATTATTTTAAATAATCTATATAATTTTTTGGAGTATCTTTCGGGAAATTATAAAGATTTATCCATATTATCACATTGGGTGCATTGGAAATTTGAAAATATGTTTTTCAAATCTTATTTCTTGGGAGATGAGTGATCTAACCCAAGGAATAATCTTGCATTTTTTTGCCAGATACAATGTCGGACGGATCAAAACCTCAAGTTGATACAGAAGCCTTGCGTAGGAATCTGGTTCAATGGAGACTCTGCCCGCTGAGACTGAACGATGATACTCTGTCAATTGCCACTCACATAGTGTCGGTTCACCGGGAAATGCAAGAGGCAATCTGGATGGGTGTGTACAACTATGGGGAAGATTGGGTAACGATATTTCGAGACTTATTGTCCACATTGGACAACGGTGGAGGATTATCCGAACTCTTCAACCCACCAGTGTATTCCTACAGATCTGCTATCTCTCTACTCCTAAACCATCTACAGACCAAAGGGTTAAGGAGGGAAATGTGTGCATTGAATGCATTGGAATTAAGGAGTGGTTTTGATGTAAACCGCTTTTTAAACCAAATGTTTATGTATATGTTTTCGGCTGCCCTCTTTGTAAGGGTGGTCGACTCCACACCCACTCTAGTATGTAATCTAGAGGGTCCTAGAGAAACTTCTAGAGTCGCTCCAGTATATGATACAGAGGGACCCAGGGAGACTTTTAGGGCTGCTCCTCCAAGGTCTTTTGTAGACTCGGAGGAAGAGCCAGAAGAAGATCCAGAGGAGGATGTTGAGTCTCAGATCGGTTCAGCTGATCATCCGATCATACTGGACTGATGTGATTATGAATATTTCTGTTTTTTTTTGTTTTTGTTTGTAAAAACAATGTGTTTAGTAATAAGTTGTGTTCTTATTATATATCTGTAATCAGTTTCGTACTTGTTATATAGACAGTGTACATGTGTCTTTGGATGCTTGTTTAAAATGTATTTGCACATTTATGTAAATAAATAAAGTGTTTATTTCATTTTCATTCCACTTGAGTATACTATAAGTGAAATTTTAGTAACCTTAATTGGAGATTAAATCTTGAATGGTAATGGGAAGCACGCTAGCGACCTACTTTGATTTTAAGACTAATCAAAGATTAAGTGTTATTAAATCATGAGATTATAGTAAACTGTTCATATTGCCTAAATTAAAAACTTCCTATTTGAATTCTTATATTTTATAAATTCCTTATAGAAATGACGGTAGCATCTAGAACGATAATTACTGAGTTGAACCATGAGCTGAGGCTTACGGAGACAACTACGACAATTGGAGCACAAAAATTCAATACGTGCTCGAAGAACAAGAGGTTCTCGAGCAAGTTAGAGTCATCATGCCCGAACCTGAAGCAGGTACAACTACTCAATATAGGCATAATAGTGATGCCTATGTTATTTGGAAAAAGAAGAATTCTACTGCCCGTTTGATTTTGCTAAGTTCCATGATGGACGATATCACCCGGCAATTTCGTTGTGAAATGGCAAAAGAGCTTTGGGATGCTCTTAAAGTAAAATTTGGGAAGCTTTTAGTATCAAGGCTTCGTACTTTAACTATAAGGTTTGATACCTTTGTAAAGCATCCCGAAGTTACTACGAGAAAATATCTCAGGATGATGTCCAACATGATCAGTGACTTGGCTGAGGCCGGTCATGTGGTTAGTGATGAGTAGTAGATTCAAGTTGTCATTCGTTCCTTGCCTGCGAGCTGGGAATAAATGAAGATGAACTTTACCTATTCTGAGAATCTAGTAATATTTGAAGATGTTGCTAGACATCTTGAGCTAGAAGAAGATCGTCTTCTAGCTACAAGATCTTACCCTGAAGCTAATTTGATTAAATCAAATAGTTCCAAGGGTAAGAAAAAGCAAAAAGGAAAAGGAAAGGGTAAGGATTCTTCTGTTCCAAAGGCAGCTGACTTAGGCGTCAAAGTAGGTAGCTCAAGGTCGAAAAAGAAGAAAGCGTTTAACATTTCTAAGGTGAAATGTTATAACTGTCAGATGAAGGGATATTTTGCAAGAGATTGCAATATGCCTAAGCAAGTACATTTAAACTCAAATGTGATTGTGATTAATGTATCTTCTTGTACCCTACTTGCTGAATCACATTCTTTGTGGGTGATAGATTCGGGAGCAACCGACCATGTAGTTAGAGATCAAAGTTCTTTTGTTGAATTCCGGAGATTGCCAAATAGAGCAAAGACCATTTTTATTGGTAACAACTCATTAGTAGAAGTGAAAGGTCTGGGCACCAGCAGTTTACACCTTAGTGGTGGGTGTGCTCTCATTCTACATGATGTGTTATATGCTCTGGATATTCGTAGGAACTTAGTCTCTATTACTACTTTGATGTTTTTAGGTTTTTCCCTGCTATTTGGGAATGATGTTGTTAAACTATTTTTGAATGATGTGTTTTATGGTTCCGGATATAAATCTGATAGTTTTATTATATTGGATGTTGTTCCGATTAAAAGTTATTCTTTAGTCACTAGTTCAAATTCGTCATAAGATAATATAAAACTGTGGCATTTTAGACTTAGGCATGTGGGCCAAGTTCGCTTAAAATGTTTAGCGAAGGCTGGATTGTAGGGTAAAATAGAGAAATCTATTTTACCTAAATGCATTCCTTGTCTAAAAGGAATGAGTACTATAAAACTGTTTAGAACCGGAACTAGAGCCAAATTCCTATTAGAATTAGTTTATTCTGATATATGTGGCCCAATGAATATGAGGGCAAGATACGGTGCTTATTATTTCATCACTTTTATTGATGACTATTCGAGATATAATCTTATATATATGATTTCTCACAAGTCAGAAGCATTAAATTGCTTCATGACATACATGAGTTTTATTGAGAATCAAAAGGATAGAAAGATAAAGGCTTTACGAACTGATCGTGATCGTGAATATCTTTCGGATGATTTTAATACAATATGTGTTGAAAAAGAAATTGAACATCAGTTGTCCATTCCTTACACGCTTTAACAGAATAAAGTGACTGAAAGAAGGAATATAACCCTTCTTGACATGGTTAGATCTATGATGGCAGATGCAAATTTGCCAAATTCATATTACGGAGATGCACTCCTAACTATTGCATATGTTCTTAACTATGTGCCCTCTAAATCTGTTACAAACACCCCTTATAAAATATTGACAGATCGTAAACCCAATATATCCTATTTTAAACCATGGGGGTGTGCGGCCTATGTCCATTCTACCTCAAGTGCTTTTGGTAAATTAGGACCAAGAGATAGAAAAAATATCTTTATAAGGTACCCTGAGGTATCTAAAGGATATGTGTTCATTAGTGAACTGGATAATGGACAAGTAATAGAAATTGAGTCACGAGATGTCACGTTCTTAGAGAATGAGTTTCCTAGCTTGAAAGAAGTTAGTGATACCCTTAATCTATATGAAATTAATGAACCAGAGTCTTCTGGATCTATTCTTCCGAGTAGGAGAATTGAGATAGAAAGTTGTGATTTTCCATCTCAATATGATCCGGAGAAGGTCGTCTTAATCCTGATAGGCCTATAGTTCCATATTCCAGTATGAGTATGGAACTTCTGCCTAGTAGTAGTATGGTTCCTGGATATGATGAATATATGTGAGATGTTTATCAAAATCGAGAATTTCGTAGATGTGATAGAACTAGCATACCTTGCCGATGATTTGTTATCAAAGGTGAGACTGATGTATCCTTGATATCATTAAAGAAATTTGGTGAAGTTTTATTGACCATACTTCAGGATGTAGATGAACCCAGAAATATTTCTGAAGCTCTGTCATCTCCACAGAAAAATAAATAGATTAAAGTTATGGGGGAAGATATGTCTTCCATGACCAAAAATAAGGTTTGGAACCTAGTTGATTTACCTAAAGGACGTAGGGCTATTGGGAACAAGTGGGTTCTCAAAGTCAAATGCAATGCAGATGGCAGTGTCAAAAGATATAAAGCTTGTCTGGTTGCACAAGGATTTAGACAACAAGAAGGAATAGACTATGAGGAGATTTTTGCTCCTGTTGTCAGATTCACGTCAATTAGGGTAATTTTGGCAATGGTTGCTAATATAAAACTAGAATTACATCAGATGGATGTTAAGACTATTTTTCTCCACGGAGAATTGGATGAAGAAATCTATATGATTCAGCCAGAGGGCTATATCCAAAAAGGCTACGAACAAAAGGTTTGCAAATTGATTAAATCAATTTATGGCCTCAAGTAATCATCTAGACAGCGGTATATTCGGTTTCATAATACTATCATGTCAAATGATTTTATTATGATAGATGAAGATAACTGCGTATATGTTAAGCGATCAGGTAAGAAGTTTGTCATAATCACTTTGTATGTTGATGATATTCTTTTAACCTCAAATGACATGGGACTACTTGTCCAAATTAAAAATTGGGTTTCTTCTAATTTTGATATGAAAGACATGGGAGAAGCTGATTACATATTCGGAGTTAAAATTTCAAGGAATCATTCGAAAATAATTATGTCTCTTTCACAAGAGATATATATTCGTAAAGTAGTAGAACATTTCCATTGTAATAACAGTAATCCTAAGTATGTTCCATTAATCAAAGGTCATAATTTGAACAAAGATTCATGTCCAAAAATAGCTGAGCAAATAAGGAATATGGAAAAGATTCCTTATGCCAATGCGGTAGGATGTCTCATGTATGCAATGTTGTGTACAAGACCAGATATATGCTATGCTGTGGACATAGTCAGCAGATATCAATCCAACCCTAGTTTACCTTACTGGATAGCCGTTAAGGAAATTATGAAATATCTGAATACCACTGCAGAATATTCCCTATACTATCAAGGTAGAGACCTGAAGCTGAAAGGATACACTGACGCTGACTGGGGAGGTGATTTAGACAAGAAAAAGTCTACATCCAGTTTTATTTTCCTATTGGAAGAGGCTGCCATTTTGTGGAGCAACAAGAAAAAGACTTGCATATCTCTCTCAATAATGGAAGCCGAGTATGTAGCTTCAGCTTATACTGTACAAGAAGTAGTCTGGCTGAAGAGATTCTTGTATCACTTGTCCCTGACCAACTCAGTAGAACCAATGCATTTATTCTGCAATAATGAAGCGGCTATAGCTTATGCTAAGGATCCGCATTTCCATAGCAGAGCCAAACATATAGACATTAAATTTTATTTTGTTAGAAATTTAGTGAAAAATAAAGAGCTGTGTATGGAACACATATCTACACAAGATATGGTTGCAGATCCAATAACCAAAGTGTTATCTCAAGAATTGTTCGAGAAACATGTAAAGTTATTAGGTTTGTGATGGTTTTGTTAATAAATGTATTAGTTTTTTGTTTTTGGGCAATATGAAAAACTTGCGTAACATGTCAGACAGAAAAGTAGCCCACTCACATGGGTGTTTACCTCAGTGAGAGTTAAATGCGTTGATTCTCGATTGAGTTGAGACAGTTGTTGGATATTTTAGGTGTATAATATCTAACAGCAACAATGCCGTCTTGCTATGAGAGCAAGATTTGTATAGGAATACAGTAATGAGTTACTTACTGTATTTGGATTTTCTGTAATCCATATGATAAGAATAAGTGGAACTTATCGTACCATCTGTCTTGAAGCCTAGATTTAAGTTGTGCTACAACTCTAGTATGGTGTTAATTGACATGTGTTCTATAAAATGGAATCTACACCATAACACAAGAATGACTTTCTTGTGTGCTGTTCGACCACCAGATAGGATTAAAAATGTTCATTGATTTCACAATCCTTGGTATGAGACCGTGTTTCGAGAATTGTGGTTCCCGATATATACCCTTAAGATCCTAAATATATTCTGGAAGTATGATTTAGTGCTGTTATCTTAGTTAGTTCATGAAGAGGTTATGACATATTGATTCGACCTAGCAGGACTAATTAGAAAAACAGACTAAGTTATTATGGAAAAAATATTGTTAAGGGAGAAGAAACTCTGTCCATCACATTTCAAGTTTCGTAGTTCAGGTGCACTAATTGTATTGAAAAGTACAATAGTGAACACGAATAAAATTGTTTGAAATTATTGTGTGAACAATGGAATGTGACATGAGTCCTGGGGTAAAAGCACACTTTATCATATGTGAGATGTCGAGATGCTACTATTTAGTTAGCTCGTATGTCGGTGCTGCTGAATTTTTAGCTCAACGGACTCAACATGTGCTAGTCGCACGACTGCCTATATAAAAACCGTTAGCTGTACATTGTTGAATGTGGTCAATAATGATTGAGTGTAAAGATTTTGGGACATGGGCCCGTATTTCATCCATTATTGACTGTGATCAATAAAGGATGAGTGGAAGATTGTTGGACTGGGCCCATTGGGCCAGTTCATTGGGCAGATCAGCAGACCAGCCCAACCCGTTAACTCGGCTGACGTCAGCATGACGTTAGCCACCAGCTTGGGAACACACGTCAGTGATGACATGGCAATGACATGGCATGCCATGCAAGCCGACACGTGGGTGCCATGTGGCACGCCATGTGGCGACTGGCATGTGTTGATTGGTGCCACGTGTGACATGTGGCGCTTGCATGTGCGCCACGTGACACATGGCATACGCATGGCAGGCTGAGTCGGTGGACTAATCCCTATAAATAGGGAAGCCGGGGGTGATCAATCTGCTACTTTTTCCCCAGAATTTACACACAGAAAGGAAATTACAATTTAGTTTGTCGTGGTTTTCATAGTTATACGGATAATTCCAGTTGTGCAATTAGGCTCTGGTTCGTTGTCGTAACGTGATCGAACCTCGACCAGCTCCTCATCAACGACGTTGCGGACTTCGCGGACCATCGCTTCAAGAAGTAAGGTTCCTTAATTATGCTTAATTAATGTTTTTATTAAGTTTAATTAATTATGTAATTATTTGTTAATTACATGCTAAAACCAACAGTTAACACTTATTATTAAAATACAATGACGTTCTAATATCTTTATTGAGTTCAATATTTGTACTATCTAGACTTGATCAGTAACATGTTAATGTGAATATCTAATGATGCTTTTAAACGGAAAAAAGTAGGATGATGTTGAAGATTTAATTAATTTCAATTGAGAATATAATGCTATTATAGGCCGACCTTAGGACGACGACGAAGACTACATCACTTTCACACCAAAAACAACAATTGTCTATCTCTATATCTTTTTTTCAAATAGGCCGGGACGATAATTCTGGATTCGTCTCGAGTAGTTTTGACGTTATTGTACTACCCTTTTTTCGCAACAGATTTATGTAAATAAATTTAGTATTGATTGTATTAATAAAAATATTATGAGGAAACTACTAAAGTAGAGTGATCAGTTTATTTTATTTTAATTTTCTAATTCTTTTCAAACAGTGTACAAAAGGTACACTAAAATAATTTCTACCATTGGCTCCGTGGAAAACTAAAACTATGTTTATTTCGTCTGAATCTATTTTTCATAATATTATGACTAACCAGATCACACAGGGCAAATTAAAAAGGTAAAATAAAAAATATTGTCACGAGCTTATAACTTACTGCATCTGAAACCTAAATGCATAAATTAAAATACTGAATTGACACTTTTTTGGGACGGCTGAATTTTGACCTAATGGACTTGCTTACAAAAAGAATCGTGGCGGAGTGGCAATTCCCCTTATGTTCTTGTCTCTCTTTATCAGGGTTAAAAAAAATGTAGTTGGACTACGAATCGAGATTTAATATCAGTTATTTTTAGGATAAAAAATAGAGTGATTGGATCGGACAAATTTTGATTAGATCAAACTATTAGCACGAAAAATTCAGTTGGACCAAACAGTTCGCACGGAAATTTGATATGTTTATATATATATTTTACTTACTGTGTTATTACTAGTTTATTACATAAATTATTTACATATATACCTATATATATTTCAAAAAATTACATAAAAATAAGAAAGAAAAATATATGGTCTAGTCAATAGTTAGACCAATCAAATCAGCTGACTTGAAGATCAAACCTAATTCTGAGTCAACCTCCGGGTCGTTTATGATAACCATGCTCTTTATCATATGGAATTATGGACTAGGCAAAGGCCCAACTTAACAAAAAAAACACTAGACAAAGGCCCAGCCGACATAAGACCAGAAAAAACTAAATATGCCCATTGAACTAACTAATCGTCTTCCGAATTGATTCGGACCCATCCAAATGCAAACCGAAATGCACACTCGACGTCACTGAACAACCCGTCTCATGGATTTAATATCCCACTGTTATTTTCTCGAAAATCTTCGATATTAAGGTACTTACTAAGTCAATTTTCTATGTTCAAATTAAAATATTGAATAAGTTTACATAGACGACAAAATCATTATGCAGCTGCATTTCTATTGTCATGTTTCGAATATCCAGACCAGTTGTTCAGACATAGACCTTAACTTCGCAAGTCGACTCAAACTTACCTAACATATCCTAAACTCGCATGTTCAAATCTTTTGTTCAACCCTAGAGTCTAAGGTAAAAATTAACCTTGCAAAACACGTGCCAATTCTAAGCTGAAATCTTTCAACATAATTAATTCATCATAGCACATACTAACGCAGCCAATTAAAAACGATGGTACCTATTTCAGCAAGGAACCCTAA
>SOPF01005660.1:0-10374 GCA_012979155.1 Hypericum perforatum | reverse complement strand
ATATAACTTCCGTACAGGACATACTAACCGGTAACTAGAATAAAGAATCCGATTGAAAAGAAAATCTTAAAAACCATAACTTACTAATATTTATAATAAGAATTTAAGATTGTTGAAACTTATATTAGTAAATTATAGTATGATATGCATATAAATGTAACCCAGTGAATAAAAGTTGAAGTAGAGTATTCTTACGACACGGTTTGCACAACTGTAAAAATGTCACTTTCTCGTGTCTATGTTCTTCGTTGATAGTCCTCCTCGATATCACGAACTTCGGATTTAATCCTCGACGAGGCCACGGTTTAACCATGTGCCCTTAAACTCTTATTACCCGCCTTATAGTTTCAGACCTCCGTGGGTAAGAGAGTTCCCAAGGTACAACGCCCAATCACGTGAACAATAGGAAGCACTATTGAACACCTTTCAAACTTTTAATGGTCTAGAACTCCGACACAAATGAGAAATGCTATGATCTAAAGAGGGAGAGGTGGAGAACTCTAGGAAGAGTGTGAGCTAATGGTGTGTCTTAGAATGGAGGAGGAGAGCTCCTTTTATAGGGAGCCTAGGCCTCCAATATTCAATTCCACAATAACCATGATCATTATGGTCATTAACAAGGTGAGTAAATGGGTGGTTACAAGGTCATAAACTCATATATTAACTTGGTTGTTATTCTCATTAATTTAGCCAGATATTAAATTCTAATACCATTAAGGAGAAAAAGGTTCCATAGCATGGGCTTACCCCGGAGGAAGCTCAATGGATTTTGGATTGAGAATCGCTTCAACAAGTTCGGCCCAGCTCCAAAAAATAAGACCTTGAACTTGGAACAATTCTCAGAAATCCAAATCCTACAACCTATAACCATACCACCTTTAAGTCAATTTTCATTCACACCTAGAATTGGTTTCTCGCAAGTGTTTTATATCGTTACGAAACTTAGTCAACGAGTTTTGCAACAATCTCACAAACACCCCAAACCATTTGATATGATCTCATCATAATACACTCACTTGTATTTAACTATCTCTTCCTTGGTTATAAACCAATTCTCCAACATAACTAAAATATACAAACTAAAAATAAAATACAAAATCGTCAAAATCATATGTAATTAATGTACGTTTTAAATAAACATCGGTACAACTAATCTCACTGACATTTCTGAGATGATTCGCAGTTGTAGGCTGAAAGTAATCAAATCCACCTCACCCTCGAAGCTAGCAAATAACGACATGTAGAAACTTCGAAACACCCCTCTGTCGCCTCACATTCTTCGACTAACTCCCCTTCTCAATTTTCAATTTCCACTATATTGTTCCGGGAACCCCTTTGCTTTGCCTTCTGTTAAAAGAATTACGTAATTCGATCCCGTCCCTAAAACAGTCAACCCTCGACCTCCTCTCTCTAAAAGACACATATCTAAATGCCCCTTATACTTCCCATTTAGAGGTGAAGACTATTAAGACCTTAATTTCTCCCTTCAATCGCTTCTTCGTTCATCCTACATGTCTAAAGACTTGCCTGTCCCACTACTTTAGTTAAATCTCACAACTCCCCAACCTCGCTGCTAAGTCCGCTTGATAACCAAATCTTCATGCCGCAACCACATCTTCTCAAACTTAAATCTTCGCTCTTGGACTCTCCCCACCTCTTGACATACCCGATAGTGTAAAGGACAGTGATCTAACTTCATGGATAAACCTAATGAAGGTAGGAAAAGGTTAGACTACTCATGGGTAACGAACATCATATCTAGCTTACACTCAATATAGTCTCCATCCTCTTGCCCATTCACCCAAATATAATCCAGAGTGGAGCCAGAAAATTTAACGAGTGGGATCAATTTTTAATATTTTTAAATTTTAATTTTAATTTTTAATTTGATTATTTTTTTATAGGATCAATTTCTAATTTAATAAGACATACATTAAAAATACAACAAATTATTAAACAAATTTTTTTAAGTGAGGACAATTGCCCCTACATCATCCACCTAGCTCCACCCCTGAATGTAATACAGACCCGATTGATGAACCTCCTGAAAAACCACGTAACTGCACCACCTCATTGAAATCTCTATCATATAGCCAAGGAAGATTTGAAATCCTTTGTAGTTGACGTAGCAAATCCCAAAAAATAAGTACATGTTCACCTCATAGGCCACCCATAGAACCCTATAAACCTTCAATATTTATTGAGCTACT
This sequence comes from Hypericum perforatum, assembly GCA_012979155.1. Classification (NCBI taxonomy): domain Eukaryota; kingdom Viridiplantae; phylum Streptophyta; class Magnoliopsida; order Malpighiales; family Hypericaceae; genus Hypericum; species Hypericum perforatum. The sequence continues at coordinate 8,164 of SOPF01005660.1, read as the reverse complement.
ACCTCCACATCGATATAATGTAATAAATAGGACAACAAAGAGACATCCCCATAATATCATCAGGCCGTACTACAAGTCCTCCTGATACCAACACACCCAAAAAAAAAAGCACTACACTCGAAACCCAAACTCCATTTCAAAGTTTCATTTAAGTGCTACGTGCATAGTTTGTAAGTCATAGTTCTTATATAATTGTGGACTCTAGTAATGAATTATTCGACGTGGATTACCCATTTAAGAAAGTGGAATAGTTGGTCATAGTAATAGGAGTCTATTGTCTCTAGCCCGTATAAGTATTGTAATTGCTTTCGTTATTTTATCATGTCGTTGAATTATTAATTGTCTTATATATTTAGTATAACTCTATTTTCTCTCTCTCTCTCTCTCTCTCTCGTAATTCTTCTTCTCTGTTTTTGTTTCATAACCCCCTAATTTTCTCCCTCAAATACATCTTCTACCGATAATTAATGTAACAGTGTGGCTCTCGCCAAAACTACAAAACGTGGTAATAATCTGGAAGAAAAAACTCCTTCTTGTAAGCTAGATCAATAATGAAATCGGCGCTGCACAAAACCCCCGGAAGAGACAAAAATTCTGGAGAGACCGAAACCATAGGCAGAGGCTGAATTCCTTAGGCAATATATTATCTATTTTAAAAATGGTTTTTTAAGATGCATATAAGTAGAACACAATATTTATAATTTGGAAGATAGCAATTTGAATTTCAATACAACTATTTGTTTTATAGATAGTTTTACCTAACTTGAAATATTCAATTATATAAATATGCGATTTTCATAGGTAAAAAAGTTATGACAAGGACATCAAACTTTAAGAGACTAAATGCTTCTCCGGGTAAGTTTGACCGAATATATTTTCCAATGAGTTGAAATTCAACTGATACACCATCATCCATAAGGCCACCCACATTGCTGGGATCGCACGACCCAGAGCGCTACGTGGCGATTTGTCATTGGACGAGCTGCCCTGTTATTTTCTCTCTTTGGATGGGTGTTGGTGGGTTTTCAACCCTTGACCCATGCCATGGGTGAAATGAGAGAGTTCCACGGTTGGGCTGCTACGATTGTTTGATATTTCGTTTCAGATTAATTATATTTAATATGTATCTTGCCTATCTTAAATAATATAATTTCGGAAAAATTCGGAAAAATTCGAAAAAATTAAAAACAAATCATAAAAATTCAAAAAAATTGAAACAATTCAGAAAAAAATTCTAAAAATCAGTTTTACTATTTCCAACTTTTTTTATAAACTTATATAATTTTTTGAATCTAAATAATTAGACTTTTAGGGTAAAAAAATTATTAAACACTATAAATTATAACATTTTGCAATATTATGTCTGAATTGATATAAATTATATAATTTGATATACTTATATAATTAAAAAATTTTATATATACATGTAATTATGTATCTAAAAATGATAAACCCTAAACTCTTACCCTAACCATAAAACCCTAAACCCTTACCCTAATCCAAAACCTTAATCATACACTTATATATCCTAAAAAATAAATTACATTAATTTGTAATTCTACGAATTTGTAATTGGAATTATTTATGCTTCGATTTTTAATTTAGCGCATTCGAAGTTATGCAAAAAAATATTCGAGTTTGATACAGTTAGCTGAATTTCAAAAAAACTGAGCTGACAAAAAAGCTGATGTGGCGGCCAGGGCGTGGCACTGTAGCAGAGGTGTGAGTGTGAGCTGAAAACTGAGAACAGGGGCGCGCTGACGTGGCGCCAGGACGTGATACTGTAGCGGGGGTGTGAGTGCGGATGGTCTAAGGTGTCGCGCACCGGCGTCTCCGGACGTATATTAATTTATAATTTGTAATTTTTGTATTTGTAACTTATAATTTTCATTTTTCTTTGTACTTTACATTATTTTCAAGTAATGTTTAATTTAATTTTCATGATTATTTTGTTATTTTTGAAATTAAATTTTAATACAAATTACAAAATTTATGTTTATATTTATTTATAACAAATTACTAGTCTACTAAACAATATTAGATAATATGTAAAAAAATAATTAAAGTGAATTCAATTAATAACCTAAATGAGATTGATATTAATTGTTTATTAGTTAAAAACAATTAGATAAAAATGTATGTGTGAGTAAAAAATTGAGTAAAATGAATTGAATTGATGTAAAAAAAAATTAATTATTTATTTTGAACATGACTTACAAATAGATAAACACGAAAATACAGGTGTGAATAGTATAAATATATTTGTCAGATTATTGCGAAGCTGGAATATGTCACATCACACATGGTCCTCACGAATATCTGGTTTTAAAGCCGAGGGAAACATATTTCTCTTTCCGAATTCATGTCGACATCTTCTATTTCTCTTGTAGTAGGGGACTTAGATAGATATGGGCGAAGTTCTCATCGATGCAGTCAACGGACTCAAACCATTTTGCACCATCTCCTCACAGGAAAAACAAAAGATTCAAAATCTACTTACTGAAGCTTCCGCATAAAAATATAACGGGCCAGGTCCGTTTTAGTGTCTTAGCATCTTATTTTTTTTTAATAATTTTATGCTAATATAGTTTGATATTGTTTTGACTAAATATTATGTGATTTTGTTTTTTCCCAATAGAAATGACATATTTAGTGATCGAGATTTTCTAAAATGATAATTCCAATTGATGCACGTATAGGTCGGACACGTCACTTTCCTCTCTCTCCATTTGTGCTTAGATGGCACGTGAGACCCAAACACATACTCTGCCTCCTTAAACTCGATATTTAATCGCTTGAACTTCCCCAATAATCGCCCACCGGGAGTGGAATTCTAGCATTTGCTCGGAGGGTCTCGCTTACCATATCAATACAAACAAAGAAAAAGAAAAGTGATATATGACACCGATTGAATAAAATATCATTGACTAGAAATTTATCACTTAATATGTCATTTTGGAAAATTCATGTCACCAAATTTGTCAATTTGGGAAATATTTTTCTTAAAAATGAACCACAAGATAGATAGTAAAAAGAGATTCAAAGCACGTGGTACTAGGGTGAATTTTATTGTTATTTTTATATATAATTGTGGGTTTTATAATTAATGTAATAATGTGATTTGACCTATTCGCTATACTGTACCAATATAGGTCTTTTCAGTGTAATTTGTCATCATTCGCACACACACCATGAAAAACTTTTGAGAAGGCCATCCATCTTTATCTTACCTTCGGTCAAACACGTTCAAACTTTTTTTCGAGGATACATGCATGAAAAAAATGCACCTTATTAGTATGAATAGTAATAATCAAATCATTTAAACGTTTCACACAATACAAATACGAGGTTTCATTTAATGGTTTCATTACGTCAATTCTCATAATTAGCTATTATTCCCACACTTGCCAAGCGCAATCAATTTTTCTTCTTCTATTAATGTATCAAATTTTAGATTATTTATTTTTTTGGGGTCAATTTTATTTCCTGTGGGAACATGCATGTAAAAATTAGTCTAAATATGTTTTTTCTAAAAATTGTTATTAATTAAATTTTAAAGAATAATTAACTGTGCCAGCTGGCGTCACCATTGTGTTCTTATCAGCAAGTATTAAGAAGAAAACAAATAATCCAGATTTTTATCAAGGCACAACCATATAAATATTTATATACTATAGTCCAATTACTGTATTATAGGCTAATAATAATTTTTATAAAATCCGCAGGTAGAATTAATGAGCTCGACCGATATTCTCATATCCCGCACGGGCCCCAGTCGAGCGACATGTTCCTAACGGACAGAAACAGCAGCGTCATGAAGTTCTTCCCCAAAGGCTGGCTGAAACTCGCCGGAATAGACCAATATGTGTTCCATTGGATAGCGAGCTGGTTCGGGTTGAGACACGAGGGCGTTGGCGAGACGCCGGCGGCCCGGAGTGCCATTTCCCGGAGGAGGACCGCCGGTGCATTTCCACTTACAAGGGTGCCACTATTGGTTACAACGAGAGCAATTTCTCTGAGTGGGATAAGAGAGGTACTAGTGAGGTTAAGGCAAGGAAGTTGGAGGAGGGGACTAACAAGGGCCAGGCTTCACGCATTAAAAGATATTCTTGTGGATAGGTAGAGATATGTTTTCGAATTAAGTTGAGCTTTATGATAATAATATGTGTAAGATGAATTCACATTTCTTGGCCAGGTTGTCTTTTCAAAACCTCGAAATATCGAAATTGTAACATTCCTTAGAAAAAATTGGTTTAGAGAAAGATTATTGTCAATAATAATACGTGCACAAAGTTCATTTTTGTGAACACTTGGATAGATAGATATGTACTTAATGTTTACCATATGTTACCCTTGAAGAATTTTTCTAGTGATTAACACATAATCAGGTATTAACTTTTGACTAATTAATGAACAAATTCATTGATAAATAATTTATCTTATTTGTTGTAACGTTCTTCGACAAAACCGTTGTAACGCGGTAATGTCACTGGTTGGTTCACGATAACAAATGAACCGGATACGTGAACGATTTTCATGAATGGCCTTACTTCGCAAAGTCTGAGACATTCAAGAATTAAAACATAATTCATCTTTTTTTAGTGTGGATATGGATGGCAAACTTACAAAAAAGTCACTCCACTTTTTCTCCCTTTTATAGGAGGGACAGAGGCTTGCATGGTGCCATGTAGGCGCTATGTGTGATTGCCACATCATGCGTGCATGGCCACCACATGCCTGTCACGTTGCATGCCACACGTGCATGCTTGACACGTGACACGCCACGTCGGTGCCATATGGCATATCACGTTGGCGTCACGTCGCTATTTGGGTATGTTGAATATGTGGCATGCTACATAAGCGCTGTGTGGCATGACAAGTCCATTTGGCCTATTAGGTCAAACCCAAACAAGTCCAATAATAGATGCCTAAAACACCCAAAGCCCAACAGATCTTTTTGTTGTTGATGAACCTATTTATTGATGAGTTAAATATAAATGATTTTTACATAAAGAGTATGCTAAACTAAATTGCTAGTAATTAGATTAACGAGTAAGAAAGTTGTTTTTAGTTTAATTTAAAAAATTTGAATTCTACTATTATAAACATAAATTTTAAATACTAGGTCGGAGAGATTTGCCATGATTCAATGATCAAATCATATTACAAGATAAATTACTTAGTCAAATAATTATCCTAATTTTTAAAAGAGGGTCGTTGTTTATGAGATAAAATTTTGTAGTCCTGGGGTCATGAAGTGGAGCAGTTGTTAAAAGGACATGCAGATGTATATGGAAAACTAAAGGGTCCGCCAATACAGGATTATGACCACGAAATTCCTTTAAGATAGGGTTGTCAACAAGTCAACTGAAACCATACATGCATTGAAACATGCATAAAGACATTGCGGAGTAGCTAATTAAGGAGCTGAACAAATTACAACTACACTATTATAGACCATTGAATGAATTGACGGTCAAAGAAAAACTTCAGACACAATTAATTATTAATGAGATATCCAAAATGGCCCTAATACAAAGATATTATTATCAGATTCAGATGCAACCAGAGAACATCCCCATAACTACTTTAGAACACATGAAGGGCCATATGAATTTCATGTCGTGACTTTTGGATTGAATGATGCACCAATCACTATTTTTGTGCTAAATTTATGTATTTAAAATAGAACATTGTCAAATTTCATCTATCAAATATAATATTAAATAAATCTAAAGCTCTTATACTTGTGAAAATATGCATAGAACTTAGTTGGATGATGTGTTTACACATTTCTTAAGGAAATTGATGTGGCTTTTCTAATAGACAACCTAAGTCATAGTGACACACTTCATAGTCTAAGGGCATATTTGAAATTTAAAATTCAGTCCCATCCTTTTCACATTAAGCGGATTCGTGAAATCTGGGATATTTAAGTATTTACGTAGAAAATAGAGAACTCTTTTTTGAGGTAAACGTACAAAATAGAGTACTAACATGTATTTTATCCTCAATTTTTACTTTTGTTTGCTAACATGTTTTTTCCACTCATTCATAGTTCTAACTCTATAGCAAAAATATCTCTTGGACCATCTTTAGATTAGCTTCCAAATCAAAGACACTGAAAGAGAGTTCCAAAATACGCCCTTTTCTTCTGCTTATAGTCTCCAACAATGACGGCAATAGCTCCATTTCCCACTTGTAAGTTGGTGGATCAACTCACATCCATAAAATTGTCTCCAACATTTTCTAATTTTCTCTCACTTTGCATTGGTATTTGACAGCAACATAATTTAAATTTACAAGTATAAAAATCGATGGAAATTAGAGAAATGTGGGTTATTGTTCCTCCTATCTCGTTAAGGTTCTGCTACTTTCTCATGCAATTTGGTGGAGGTGGGCAACCTCGTCTTACTTCACTTCATTAGATTTTTGAAGCTAGGCGAAACCCTTATTTAGTTTTTGAATCTTGTTCAAGTCGGGGAATCTCGGAGTTAAGAGCTGGGTTCTGCTCGAGCTTAGAATTTCGGGTTCAGGAGAGGTGAAAGAGGTAGGAAAAACAAGGTTGGATAAAGAGAGGAATGTTAGATAAAGAGAATTCTGGAGATGGGCGGCAGACAGAGAGGTGAAATATTGATAAATGGTTTGAGATTTTGGAGACATATTTAAAGGGTGTTTATTAAAAAAAGATTTTTAAAAAAGTTATTAAGATAATGCAAAATTATTTCATATATTTTATGAGACCAACTTAGTAAATAAGAAATAAAAAAAATATTTATTTCGTGTCCCTCGTAATTATTGTTATCTGATGTGATATTTGGTCAAAATTATCAATATCTCAATAATATTTTATGGTACTATCGGTTTAATTATTTTAAAATCACACACTTATAAATATTAAATTCTAAAACCACAAGTATTTTGCCCAAATTTTAATTTGAGTGAGCGTATCAAAATTTGTCACGAGTTGTTAGTTGAACTGATCCGAAAATATGGATTTTTTTATTTGATACTACTGTTTACACGAAATTACGAATTTAGTACCCCAAATTTTTTTTTATCAAAATGGTGTTTCTCTCTTAAAAAAACTGAATTTTAAATTCGACCTGACTGATCAATATTAAAATTTGGTTTTTGGAGAGAGAAACACCATTTTGATAAAAAAAAATTGTGTTTCTAAATAGGTAATTTTGGGTGAAGAGTAGTACCAAATAAAAAAAATCCCAAAAATGTAGCGTTGTTAGGTGACAGAAGGTAGGCCAATCATAAAGGTCGTCTATGGTTATAGTTTGGAAGTGTGTGAAATTTTCCGAAGCACACACCTCAGCAGAACGAAAAAAAAAAATATCAGAAGGAGACAATCATGTTCATGTCATATGTGGGCAATTTTAATGATAAATTGGGACGTGGCTCAATTAGAACCACTGCCTCTTAATTTTCATCTTACAAAAATTTAGACGTCGTAAAATAGAGGAAACATGGATTATTTTTGGAGGTTTCTACTTATTTTTAACAACACATAGTGCTTTATTTGATTTTCTAAGCATAGATTTTTTTTTTTGTATTTTTGAGTTTATCTTCTTTTATTTTTCTTTCCCGATTTCGGAATTAGTCCATTTTCAAAATTTGCATAAATCTAATTTTCTTGAGAATGATCAATGCAATTCCACTCTAAATTATTATGCCATATATAGAATTTTTATCATATCCCATTTAATAGATATAACTATGATCTTTTACCTGTACATTGGACCAAATTTTTTATGCTGGGCTCAATTGGAAAATAGTTCAAAAGGAATAACAGTATTTATTATAAAAAAAAATTAAATTAACCCCTGTGGCGCCTATTATAAAGAAAACTGGAAAGAATTGGTCGGTTCAAAGAGGGATCCCCCTTTCGATGCCGACCTTTCAAGTAGCTTTTGGAATGGCAGGAAAATTCTCATGACATAGTAAGGACAAGAAGATTACAAGGTATAAAAACGTGTCAAAAACTGGTTCTATTACAGTAATAAGCAAATTGTAGTAATTTAATTATTTTGTTGAAAATCTATTTAGGTAAAAAATATTATTAAAATAATTACTCGACTCTAAATACTACTAAATTAAAACTATTCAAAAAAAAAAAGGGAAAAAGATGTCAATATAGAGAAGCTGGGCGTGG
>SOPF01005616.1:0-12916 GCA_012979155.1 Hypericum perforatum | reverse complement strand
GATTGGGAAGGAGACTTTGACCAAAACGAGGGAGGATTGAATTGAATTGAATTTAATCGATGGAATTTTCTTCCTCCCCTAATTTTTTTTTTTCCTGGCTCCCGTTTCCTACTTTCCTTGTCATGTGACCATGTCAGTGTTGGGCTATTGTTGGGCTTGAAGAAGAAATTATTGTCTTGATTAAAAATCAGGATTTGGAATTCCTAATGGGTTGTTTATTTTCGTTTAAATTGCTAGTATGATAATTTATAGTTTTCCAAAGTTTAAAGATATAATACTTTGAATTATCACTTTTGAATCCTTCAATGCATAAGTTATGACCGATTTATTACAACCATGTCCAGTACTCCAGTACTCTGATATAACAAATCATTTTCTTCCAACTATTTTGGCACTGTATTTATATAGCAATATTACTCTAAATAGTAAATACTAATCCAATATGCTAATAAGAATAAGAATAAGTATACTTCACTTAAAATTCAGGTGTGTTCTCATTTGTGATTATAAGCTAAACATTGAACTTATTATTACAAGAAGAGTTTGAGCTCTAGCATAGGATATTATCATCGCCTGAACATTACAAGTAACAAGTAAATTATATAATTTAAGAAGAACAAAAAATTAAAAAGGGAAAGGGAAAGGGGCATTGTCTAAGCTTCATAGACTTTGCATTCTTCTTCGGATGGGTTGGTCTTGCAAAACTCTTCCAATGGGTCTCCACTTCCCGGTGGTGCAACTCCGGGCCATTTGTATGCCACAAGATGCGCCAAGTCCACCACCCTTTGGCTGTAGTCTATCAGGAATCTCTCCTGAAGGTGCAAGAATGGAGGAGAAAGAAAGTAGAGAGAGAAAGAAAGAGAGAGAAAGGGAAGATTGTATTAGAATGTCAAATGTACTGGAATGAACTTTACAACAGAGTATAAGAGCTTATATGTAATTTTACATTCTTATTTCCCGCCTACTGTACGGCTATAACCGCCTAACTACCTTTCAATTCTCCCGCGTCTTTATTTCTTTCTTGCTAACCAATCCGCTGACGACACGTGGATAAGTCATTTGCTCTCTTTTGGACGCAAACGACCGGTCGTCTTCAATTCTGCATATAACCTGCTCGATTAATTGTTTCTGACAAACCCCTCTCCTTCGAAAAAATTCCTTGTCCTCAAGGAATATTACAACGCATGATTTAGGTCACGAACTTGGGGAAATTATCCACAAATTACTGCAAAGTTCTCCCACGTAGCTTCATCGTCACCCAAATTAGCCCACTTGATTAGAACTTGAACAAGTGCAGCGTTATTACGCTTGACAATCCTTCGACCCAACACAGCCTCAGGAGCCACCTGTTTCTCAATCTCAGCTTTCTGAAAATGTGGGTATCGATAGGGTCTGATTGCTAATGGTGTAGTGCCAGGAATCAATAGAATGCTGTGATCTGAGTTCCTAGGTGGTGGAAGGTTTGTTGGTTCCTTGAAGATCTGCTGATATGACAGTAGGAGTCCTTTCAATTTAGTCTGAAATTCTGTTCCAAATGTAGAACCAAAGTCAGCATTAAACTGCAGGTTATTCTCTACTGCTGCAGCTGCCAATTCCATATCTGCAGTTGGATTCCAAGACAGAAGGAATAGCTCTTCAATCTGTTGTTTATAGAGATCCATATTGAGCACATCAACTGTCAAACATTGTAGCTCCAGTTCAGAGTTGCTTCCTCGATATCCTCGTAACATAATCTGCTTGCCATTGTTCTGAATTGTTGCTTCAGCCTTCACAAAGTCAAACAGAACTGGGTTGCACTCTTGCATCCAGTCAGTCCTCAATACCATATCATAAGTTCCCAATTCTAGAATTTTGAAATCAAAGGAGAATGTGCTTCCACTCATCTCCCACTTAACATCACTGCACATGTGATTGCATAGCACTATTGATCTATCAGCTAATGATATAGTTAAACCAGCAGTAGAAACTTCATCCAACTTTAATTTCTGCACCAGCTTCTTACTAATGAAGGTAGCTGTGCTCCCTATATCCAAAAGAATCAAGATTGGTCTGTTTTTGACCTTCCCACACAATTTTAATGTACCACTGCCTAAGCTCCCATTAATAGCGTGCATGGAAAGCTCAGCCAAGTTACCATGATCATCTTCAGGAATCTGTTCTTCCTCCACACAAGGACCTTCCTCTTTAATGGTGTGCAAAGCACCCCTCTTATGCTTGCAAATGTGCCCTTTAACCCATGGTATCTCGCCACAAGTGAAGCAAAATGGTTCTTTCTTCTTGTTCCCCACTTGTTCTGCTGCAGCTCTGGAATTAAAATTAGTATTCCAGGTGTTCGACGAATTGCCTACTCCCGAGCTAGAAGTAGTATTTCAAGTGTTCGACGAATTGCTTACACCAGTTCTAGGAACAAAACTGCCTGAACCTCTTCCTCTATCCATCACTCATACACTCGCATTCAAAGCCAACTCATGGAGTTGAGCTTTAGCAATGGCATCACTCAACGTATACAATGTATGCGTACGAACCCATGGCTTAATCTAGTCTGATAACCAACCTATGAAGGAATGCATATAATATGACTCCGATAATGATGGGTTTTCTCTCAGCATCAAACCACACAATTCTTCGAACTTCCTCACGTACTCCTCTACACTGCCAGTCTATTTCAGGTGGTTGAACTCCTCAATCACTCCACCATAGTCTTGCGAACCAAACCTACGACATAGCCCCTCTAAAAACTATTTCCAAGCAACTATTGATGCTTGGTTAACCCAACCATCGAACCAAATCTCTGCTACATCGTCCAGATAAACACTCGCCACTTCTACCCATTTGCTATGATCAACCTTATACACCGCAAAGAATTGCTCACATTTCCTCAACCACCCTCTAGGATTCGAATTAGAGAAAGGAGGAAACTCTAACCTAGGGTTCAAGAACCCGTCTTTCTTGATGTAACCACCCATCGGAGCCTCTTCTAACATTGTTACCTCCATGACTTTTGCTGTAGTTGAAGGTGAACTACCAAGAACTGAGGGAGGACCCAAAGGGCCTCGGCTTTCCATACTCTTCTTGAGGAGTTTTACGATTTTGTCCAACCTGCTTTCACTCTTTTCGAACCTCTTTTCGATTCTGGATTCCAAATCCACGAATCGTTCTTCAAATTTCTTGAGTTGATCATCGACGTTCTTCCATCTAGTTTCCATGGTGAAGCTCTGATACCAATTGTCAGGAATCTCTCCTAAAGGTGCAAGAATGGAGGAGAAAGAGAGTAGAGAGAAAGAAAGAGAGAGAAAAGGAAGATTGTATTAGAATGTCAAATGTATTGGAATGAACTTTATAACAGAGTATAGAAGCTTATATGTAATTTTACATTTCTTATTTCCCGCCTATTGTACGACTATAACCGCCTAACTACCCTTCAATTCTTCCGCGTCTTTATTTCTTTCTTGCTGACCAATCTGCTAACGACGCGTGGATAAGTCATTTGCTCTCTTTTGGACGCAAACGACTGGTCGTCTTCAATTCTACATATAACCTGCTCGATTAATTGTTTCTGACACAGTCACAACAAGATCACACTTATGGGTTAGTATCCGATTTAAGATCGAACTTCGATAGTTGAGAGATCGTAGGATGTTGCACTGACCTGTAACCCTACTCATTGTCGTACCATGCAATAACCTTTACTATGTCGTCTCTTATGACCATGGTCAAGGATGAGTCGATGGTGGTAGAGACGTCGGAGCACTTGAAGTCCACTAATACCAGGAGGATGTCGCAGACCGATAAGATGCCTTTCATGGGTCCCTTTGTAGCCTTCCTGAAGGCTGCATTGATATCCTCGGCAGTGATCCCCTTCTTGGCGACGTTTATTACCAGGTCCATGACAGAGACGTTCGGGGTGGGGACACAGAGCGTAATGCCATTGAGCTTGCCCTTCAGCTGGGGCAGCACCAGCGACACTGCCTTCGCTGCACCCGTGCTCGTTGGCACAATGTTTAGTGCTGCAGCCCTGGCTCTCTTCAGGTCGCGATGGAAAGCATCCAGGAGCCTCTGCACATTGCAAATGAATTACAAATTTATTTCATTCATATACAAAATCTGTCAAAAATACATTAAGCAGTTTTTAACAAGTGAATTCATGAGATGATCTATATGAAATCCCAAATCATTTGAAACGTTTATCATATAAAAGTGCATCATATACCAACGAATAGTATTTATCTGATCACCAGTGTAGGAGTGGGTGGTTGTCATTGTTCCCTTGATAATACCTGCAAACAAGATCATCAAGATAAGTAGCAAGCCCTGAGCTGTTAACTTGCACGTTTTATTACTTCCAAGATCATCAAGGATATGACTGCGTACCAAATTTGTCATTGAGGACTTTGGCAAAAGGAGCCAGACAATTTGTGGTGCATGAAGCATTACTGCATTCCAAACCAGACCATGTAAGCGTGCAAAAACACATCTTACTCTGTGGTTCAGAATCAAGATTTAATTTGCTTGGTTTTCGACACTAACCTCACGATGTTGGCGACTTCATGGGAGTATTCCTGTTCGTTAACACCCATGACATAGGTCAGGATGTCGGCACCTTTGGCTGGAGCAGTTATGATAACCTTCTTGGCACCGGCCTGAATATGCTTGCCAGCACTAGGACCATCTACGAAAACTCCAGTTCCCTGCAATAATGGATTATGTTAACCAAAGGGTTGTTATATAAGAAAGCAAATTCCAAAACACGGAGTCAGATCAGGAGCATATAGAACCTCAATAACAATGTCAATGCCAAGCTCAGCCCATGGAAGCTTGAGAGGATCTCTGCTAGAGACAACCTTGATATGTTTGCCATCGACACTGATAGTTGAATTATCAACAATTTTTACATCAGCTTTCAATGTTCCGAGAGTCGAATCATACTTCAGCAAGTGAGAAGCCTATTGCATATTATCAGCACCCACACATTGTCAGCAAATTTATGAATGTTTTAAGAAATTCACATGTATCTTAGTATATTTATGACAGTTTCGACAATATAATTTTTTCACATACATTTCTTACACTGCCACTGTCATTGACGATAATAACATCTAATGGAGAGTCTTTTCGGCCGTGCCAGTGGTGAAGGAAGTTCCTGCCAATGCGCCTGAAACTGTTGATTGCCACTTTCAGTTTGGCCCCTTGTTCTACTCCTGTAGGAGTTGATATAGCAGCCTGCATATTTAAAAGGGTCTTCATTCCATAAGTCATTGGTAGATGAACATGCACGAAGGATTCTTATATAAACCAGTGTTCACTACTGATGCGGAAACCGCTAAAAGGGCATAAGAAGATAGTCATATTGTTGACTACCCTCAACTTAGAAGTTTTGAACCACAGAGTAACTAAAACTATCGCATGGATCAATTGGTCAGAAGAAATCCCAATTGTACATATATCAATTGAGGGAGAACAGGGTAGTTAAAGTAGAATGTGATGCTTTAGTTCATGAAATCCCGAGGTTCAGCTTGCAGAAGAACATGAAGATATAAAAACCTGAGCTGATATGGTACCTTGGTGGTAAGTCTCGAGGCTACCACATTGGAAAAGGACGCATCTTTACCATACTTGGGAAAGGCCACTCCTGAAATCGCCATCAGACTAGAAAACTCTTGGGATTCAAACCTCTGCATACGCAAGTAAACCAGCATCGATCAGGTTTACACAAGCTGGATACATACAAGTACCAAACATCCATATCACTCAGCTATATATGTAGAAAATGCAGTACCTTGGAGGAGGCAGGGAAGGCGTGAGTGGTCTTGGAAGGAAGCTTGGTCCCTACAAGGATTCCTAAAGGAGCTAGCGCCAAACGGGTGGCCATCTTTAAACCAGTACTTGCTGCTGCAACTAAAGTTGAGAGAGTTTCTTCTCCATCACCTTATATACCGTTGAGTGAGTGAGTCCCTTGCCAATAGCTATGGATCAGACTTGGGTTAAGATTTCTGTTGAATTATGGTTGCAATTTACTAAGAAGAACGAGTGGTGAGAATGGACCATGCAGATATATATGGAATAAGGTCTTGTATGTTTTCGCCATGCAATATCATGAATCTGAACCACAAGTCCTTTTTTCCCATTTTTGTCCAAACCACGTAGTCCATGCTTGAATTCTTAGCAATATATATTGGATCCCTCGTGTAAATAACAAGTGTACAAAACTTATAGCTATGTATAGCTACGTATTCACGTGCCACCAATTACATAAATCATTCATAATGGCATGTGTTATTGTTGAGAAATATTAATTCCAGCTCCCATCACTCTCCCATCATTTGCTGTCTACTGTAGAGGTCCATCTCTTGGTGTCAGCTGGTGCAACGGTTACTTGTTGAAGTGGAGCGCAAGTGAATGTTCTTAAATAGTTATTATATAGGTGTAGTTTATTCCTTTGTGCTGTATATATTAACCTCACTTCTTGTATCGTTTACTTACTTCTCATAATAATAAAAGTTTACATGGTATCAGAGCCATAACAACTAAAAATAAGAGAAATGAGTGAGACTGAGGAGACTACATAAAGTGCAGCTGTTGAGGTTTCATCCTCACAGATTCAAGAATATCTAAAGAAGATTACTGAAATGGATAGCAACACAAGCATCAAAATTACTATAGTGTCATTCAATGGGACGAACTATTTGTCTTGGTCGAATGTCATACACATCGCCCTCTGTGGAAGAGGGAGAATCGGGTTCATCGATGGCGAGTTTCAAGCTCTTGCAAAAACAGATCCGGTCTATTCTCAATGGAAAACGAACGATCATCTAGTAATGTCGTGGCTACTCAACTCCATTGATCAAAATCTACATGATTTATTTACATTTGCTAAATCGGCCAAGGAACTGTGGGATTCAATTAAAAGCTTGTATTTCCATCAAGAAAACCTTTATCGTATTTTCGAGTTAAAGAAAAATATTGCTGAACACCAAAAGGGAGAAAAAAGTTTTGTTGAATATCTTAGCAGGCTCAAAGCAATGTGGGATGAACTCATAATGTTGAGACCTGCCACCTCCGATCCAACCATCATGCAGAAACGTGATGAGGAGGATAAGATTTTCAAGCTACTGATGGGGCTGGGATCCGAATATGATCCACTGATTGAACAAATCCTCACAGCTGTTGAGCTTCCATCAATCGGAGCGATATGTGCTCGAATTTAAAAGGAGGAAACCAGGAAGAAGCTAATGACCTCATTCCAGAAAACATACGACCCTAAAGGAAGTGCCTTCAACAGCAAGTTTCAAGAAAACTCAGCAAATACAGCAAAGAGATTCTATAATCCTCGAGAAGGATCTTTCAGAGGAAAAGGAGGAGGAAGAACTAGAAGGAACACATTCTTTTGTGATCACTATGGAAGGCAGGGTCACAACAAGGACAAATGTTGGATTTTACATCCTCATTTGAAGCAAGCACGAGAGACAACCCAAGAATTGCATAAGGCTCTTACCACTACATCAAGCATTCCTTCGAATCTTGACATTGATGAGCTAGCACAACGATTATTGCAGCATATGAAGAGCACTGACATGTCTGTGTCTAAAAGTGCAGAGAATGGTGCTCAAAAATCTGCTGATGAAGGAAGGTTAGGTAACTTGTCAGTAAATTACTCTACTGCTTATCAAGTACATGCTCTAAATTTTGTATCTAATTGGATTGTTGACTCGGGGGCTAATGAGCATATGATTCATGATAATAGGCTACTTGAACAGTATACATTAACTGATAACCAATTCATATCCCTTACTGATGGATCCAGAATTAGTGTTCAAGGAAGAGGTTTAAGTCAAATGTTTAGCTCTGCTGATAAGCTTGAAACTTTGCACGTTCCTAATCTATCATGTAACCTCCTATCAATCAGTAAAATCACAAAACAGCTGAATTGTCACGTGATTTTCTCATCTGATTCAGTTCTGTTTCAGGACTGCACAACTCAGATGACGATTGGTAGAGGAAAACTCCACAATGGTCTCTACATAGTTGAACAACCTACTAGAGCTTTTGTTGCTGCTGTTGACACTGCTGAATTATGGCATTGTAGATTAGGCTATCCTAGTCTTAATGTTATGAGAAAATTGTTTCCTGATATGAACAACCTTAAGTTGAATTATGAAAGTTGTCTTTATGCAAAAAATAAAAGAATTCCTTTCAACATTTTAGAAACTAGCTATGATTCTGCATTTAGCTTGGTGCATAGTGATGTTTGGTCTGCTCCTATATGCTCTTACGATGGATTTCGCTACTTCGTGTCTTTCATCGATCATTATAGTAGAGCAACTTGGATTTATTTACTCCGACACAAAAGTGAAGTGTTTTCAGTATTCAAAGAGTTTGATTCTATGGTCAAAAATCAATTTAACTCGAGAATCAAGATATTTAGAACAGATAAAGGCACTGAGTATAAAAAGGATTTCGTGGATTAACTTAAAAATTCTGGTATTTTGCATCAAACATCATGCATTTACACACCGGAACAAAATGGCATGGCCGAGAGGAAGAATCAACACTTACTTGATGTGGCACGTGTACTTATGTTTCATATGAATGTAAAGAAAGGGTACTAGAGTGACGTAATTTTGATAGCTTGTCTTGTAATTAATTGTCTTCCATGTCGTACTCTTAGCTTTAAGTCACCTATGGAAGTTCTGAGAGGAAAAGAAGTAAAACTTGATTACTTAAGAACTTTTGGATGTGTTTGCTTTGTTCACGTTCCATCAGAGAAAAGGGACAAGCTTGATAAAAGAGCAACAAGATGTATGTTTATTGGCTATTCAAATAGTCAAAAGGGCTACAAGTGTTATTGTCCCTTGTTGAAAAAAGGTTGGTCTCCAGGGATGTGCACTTTATGGAACATTTACCATTTTATTCTGTTACTGAAGGAAACAGAGGACAGGGGGAGTTTATTGACTATTTAAGTAATAAACCTCTACCTATTATTACAAGTTCCATTCCATTTCCTAACATTGGCAATGAGAAAGAAGTAAATTTACAGGTCCAGAGCATGGGAGAAAGAAATTCTGCAGAATATGAAGAACATGAAGAAACTGCAGAAATAGCAGCAGAATCAGGTACGAATTCTAATCCGAATAATACTGAATGTGGCACTAACAATGATCAAATTGTCAGGCGATCTACAAGGATAAAGCTTTCGAACAGTTTGCTCAAAGACTTCAAGACCTTCAAAGTTCGATATCCAATTGAAGATCGTGTCTCTTATGACAAAATCAATAAGGAGTACTTGTCATATCTGAGTAAACTTGAGCATCATGTGGAACCAAGTAACTTTGAAAGTGCCTGCAAGCTAGAAGTATGGAAGAAGGCTATGCAAGATGAACTGCAAGCTCTCATTAAAAATAATACATGGGAGCTGACAAGTCTGCCTAAAGGTAAGAATGTTGTTGATTGTAAATGGATATATAAGATCAAATATAACAATGACGGGTCCATTGAATGATTTAAAGCTAGATTGGTTGCTCGAAGTTTCACTCAAACTCTAGGAGTTGACTATGGTGAAACTTTCGCACCAGTAGCTAAGATGAATACTATTCGTATACTTGTTTCAATTGCTGTCAACTTAGGATGGAAGATGGAGCATATGGACGTTAAAAACACCTTTCTACAAGGAAATCTTGAAGAGGAAATTTACTTAAAGGTTCCACCAGGTTTGTTGACACACCAAACGAATCAGGTATGTAAACTTAAGAAAGCTATTTATGGCTTAAAGCAATCACCAAGATCATGGTATAACAAATTGAGCAATGAATTACTGCGACTTGGTTTCAAAAGATGTTATAAAGATTCCTCTTTATTTGTTTCTGATCGAGAACAAGGTAAGACCGTGGTACTTATATACGTTGATGATATCTTAATCACAGGGAGTAATTCTGACTTGATCAATAAGTTAAAGGTTGCTCTGCATAAACATTTTGACATTAAAGATCTAGGAAGATTACGATATTTTTTAGGTGTTGAGTTTGCTCACTCTTCAAAAGGAGTCTTCATGAATCAAAGGAAGTATACTTTAGATCTTCTAAAAAAAACGAAGAAACTTGGAGCCAAACCTTATAGAACTCCTATGGAACAAAACCTGAAGGTTGCAAATCTTAAAGGAGATGATTATGAAAATGTAACTAGATTCCAGAGAATTGTAGGAAAACTAATCTATTTAACTATAACTCATCCGGATATAACCTATGCTGTTAGTATGGTTAGCCAAGTTATGCATTCTTCTAAGACATGCCATGTTGTTCTTTTGGACAGAATTCTGCAATATTTGAAAAATTATCTAGGAAGAGGAATCCTAATGAAGAGAAACGAGTACTTGCAGATCATTGGATTTGCAGATTCAAATTGGGACAGTAGAAGGTCCATTTCTGGTTATTGCATGTTTGTGGGAAGAAATCCTGTCATTTGGCGATCAAAAAAACAACATACGGTCTCAAAATCAAGCGCAGAGGTAGAATATAGATCAATGTCGATGACTGCTAGAGAACTTGTCTGGGTTCGGAACATGATGATTGAACTCAAGCTCAACAATCCAGAACTGATGAAGATATATTGTGATAACTTGGCAGCAACGTATATCGCTTCAAATCCAATATTTCATGAAAGGACGAAGCATATCGAGATTGACTGTCACTTCGTACGAGACAAAGTTCAAGAAGGTTTGATCGTCACACCACACATCTCAAGTGAAGAACAACCTGCAAATATTTTCACCAAAGCTGTGAGTGCAAATCAGTTCGAATACTTGTTATCCAAGTTGGGAGTTCATGATCTTTACTCTCCAACTTGAGGGAGAGTGTTGAGAAATATTAATTCCAGCTCCCATCACTCTCCCATCATTTGCTGTCTACTGCATAGGTCCATCTCTTAGTGTCAGCTGGTGCAACTGGTGCAATGGTTACTTGTTGAAGTGGAGCGCAAGTGAATGTACTTAAATAGTTATTATATAGGTGTAGTTTATTCCTTTGTGCTATATAAATTAACCTCACTTCTTGTATCATTTACTTACTTCTCATAATAATAAAAGTTTACATTTATCCTAACCAGAATTCACGAGATCAATTGTTCAAACCATATCCTACTCGAAAGTGAATTAGAGAAAGACATGTAATAGCCATGCCCTCTATTTGCTGGGATTAACTATAATGGGGCTGCATATTAGTTCAAACTGGAGGCATGTGACCACCTCGAATAGTCTCCCCAACTTAGCATACCTAAACCCAGTTAAGCATGTAATAACATCACAGGTTCCATACCATGTCTGGTCAGCCTTATCACATATTTGTTCCTTGACGCTTATTTTTTCAATATAGATCTGTGATCTTTCTGGACCTTGTATTATGCCTACCCTGACTACCAGACTTGTTAGCTAGCATGGATTTTGGCTTTTAATTGATCCCCCTCTCCTGACTACCAGACTTATTGGTTTGCTGGTGAGGAGTTTCTGCCCCACCTGACTACCAGGATTGTTGGTCAGCAGGTGTTCTGTGGGCTTTCAGGTTTCTTGTATAAATGTTTTTTCTTTTATTTGATGGCAGTTCTTTAAAGAAAAAAAAACATCACAGGTTCCATACGAGCTGTCCCATAACGAAAGGATTGGTTTTCCGGCCAGAAAAGTGACATAAAATAGTTTCATTTCGTGTCCAATATCATTTCCTCCAACAGTTGCTAATTTCTTAAAGCCAAGGTACATGAAGTGCCTGATGCATCAAATATGCTGCTGCAAAATGTAGCTCAAATTTAATCAGACGTCACTGAAGACTCCCTTCGAGGTTTCTTGTGACCGGAACAGAAAACTTCACATCCATCACAGAGTTCACTTGCTTTCTTTTGGTCGGATAAGCTTTACTATATCTTGAGTTTGATTTTGTATTGAAGCTTCATCGATGGTTCTATTCAATTCTTCAATCTTCGCAGACAATATTTTGCGCATTTTCTAGGGAAAACAGAAGTCAAGAACACATTGATTCAAAAAGTTCTAACCCTAAAATGCATTTGAAGCCAACAATGAAAAGCCTGGCAAACTGCCATTACAAACTCGTCAAAGGGACAGATGAAGAGGAATCAACAAGAATCTCGCGCACCTCAAGATCTTTTTCTTCATCATAGATGAACTTTGGCAGTTTCTTCGTAAGTTCCTTCTTGTCAATGTTAGCTAATGCCTGGCTGATCTTGTTGCAATTGTTGGGATTCATTTCATCACTGGCAATAGCTTAGATGTTGATCTTGCACTCTGGTAAATCTCACACGGTTTTATATTTCAAAGTTAGTTGAAAGACAAGACCACCTCATATTGCATTTAAGCAGATGGTTGAATCATTTTGCTGAAGACAAGCATGTAAATTGAGATATAAAACTAAATCTTTACAGCAAATTCAGAGCATATACACATCCGAGTGCACTAACAACAAACCCTTCCCAGAAGAAAGCCACCAACCAAAAAATACTAATAATGTGGAATGATGCACGGGCACTCTCACACAAGGCGTAAGCTTAATGAAACTTTGAATGGAACTACATCATGCATGCCAGTATTCTCCAATAACATCTAAGCATGGTGATATAATTAAAATGGTCTAACGTTTACCTTGGTTATTACAAATTCACTTCGGCTGTTACCTAATAGCGACAAGGTCCAAATGTTGCAGCAGCAGGAACAGTGAACATAATGGGAGGTTACCTGTAAGAAGCTTGAACTTTGATCAGGCTGCTTCTCTAAACCTGTTAGCTCCACATGGAATAACCCACAACTCTATAGGAGCAGTACTTTGAAGACAATTGTCAGACAGCTTCGCTTCAAAGTAGAAGCTAGCTAGCAGAAGTTTTGACCAGTCTCGTCCAATCCATTCTTCCTCCTTATTCCTTTCCT